>JAZAVI010000504.1:0-89151 GCA_036326025.1 Chrosomus eos
ATGCTTTAACAAAATGTATTAAAATAATCAAATGAAAAAGGAATACTTGTTACAGATCATAAATGAGTAATAACTAACAGATAGATACTAGCTAGGCTTGATGCTTCTTGCCTCTGACAACTGCTGGGGTGTCAGAGTGGTGGTTTCAAGGAAGAGCGAAGAGCCTCTCTCATCTTCTTTCTTTTATATGCTTTTGCTCAAGCGTGCTTGCATGCATGTGCTTAGCAAGCGTTTGCAGTTGCTAATAAAAACTATGAAGCCATATAGTTGCTAGAAGCGACAGGTGTTAGTTTCAACACTTGTTAGGAAGCCATATAGTTGCTAGAAGCGACACAGAGACATGCTTGCGTAGCAGGTGATTAGTAAGAGACTGGGGTTAAAAGGTCTCCTGAATACATCACTAATCTCATGACTCTTTGTGGCTGAAAATTATAGTACAAAGCAAAAAGACTCCTTTTACATAGGAGAACATTTTTTAAATGGTTACAGTTTTCATTAGCCCAGTCAGCTCTTTTACATTGGCTGAACAAGACAAAGACTTTTTATTATGGCCTTTTCTGCGTCTGTGCCGAGATGGAGGTTTTGCAGAAGTGAAGGAAGTGCCAGCCTTAGATGGGCCTCTCACAACACAGTGTAATTTTTATACCCGTTACATATAAACACCATAGATAAACAGATGTATGAAGTTGGATAAACTTACCTTCTGTCATCCCGGATCCCGCTTTCTGTTTTGAGGGCCAACAACAGCCAATCAAAATAAGAGGCCAACAGCCAATAGCATTTATTAACAAGGTTTTGAGTGTGGATTTTGAGTGATGCATTTTTACATTTTACATGCGAGTTTGTCAGGGTGGTGCTCACACTGTTGTAATTCAGTTGCGTGCTGTGTTTATGCCCTTGCGCTGTTTTGTCCACCATTTGTCGACAGAAATGAGAGAGAATTACTTTCATTTGAGTGCACATGCAAGCATAAACTTCAAGTCATTATCAAAAGGAACTACTGTAATCATAAAGTCAATATAGGAACAAGAAAGTCACCAAACATTCCTGAACAGAGCTGATAAGTTCAAAAATGTTCAAACAACATTTAGGACTAGCAGAGGATTTACCTTTGAACAAACTCCAATGTCCTTCTTGATACTGCAAATTAAAGACATAGGTAGGTGGCAAAAACTGCAGCAAGGCCAGTGATGAAGGTCTGTTGGATGCCTTCTCGGATGACATTGTTTTCCACACTGATCATCCAACCTCCTACAGTGACTCTATAACCAGCAACTGATTCAGACAACCAATATAGTTAATATCTCGAAATGGTATTGAATATGGGTATGAGTGCCCTATCCATGCATTTTCAAGGTACTGGCTAAAAAACACACAATTAAATTGAGCAGTATATTTTTTCTCTATTTACACTGAGTATCATAAGAAATACTGCTGCAAATCAATACTTTTCCAATACAATAAGTTACACCTAAGAGCACAATAAAACAAGTTAAAGGGTTAGTTAAAATTATAAATTTAACATTTTTACACAAATTAAAATCATCCCATACTTTACTCATCCTCAAGCCATCCTAGATCTATATAGAGATTACCAATATGGGTACTGCCTGGGGCCCATGTATGCAGCCTATATGGGACTAATTGTGTTTGCCCATGTCTGACCCATATGGTTTATCAAAGTGGGCACCATATGTATTTCCCATTCATAACCCATATAGAGATTACCTATGTGGGAACTACCTTGGGGCCACGTAGGCAGCCTATATGGAACTGAATGTGTTTGCCCATTTATGACCCATATGGTTTGGCCAAGCGGACCCCATATGTATTTCCCCATTCAGAACCATAGATTACCTATGTGGCTACCACCATGGCCTCATGTAGGCAGCCTATATAGGACTGAATGTGTTTGCCCATATCTGACCCATACGGTTCATCAAAATGGGCCACATATGTTATTCCCACTCATAACCCATATAGAGATTACCTATGGGGTACTAGCTTGGGCCCATGTAGGTAGCCTACATGGGACTGATTGTGTTTGCCAATGTCTGACCCATTTGATGAACCCAAATGGGCCCCACTTGTGTTGCCCATTTTGAGCCCATGCACTCATTTCCCATTAGTGACCCAACTAGGACCCACATAGGGAGCCCACCTGTTTTTGCCCATGTGGGACCTTCTTAGCTGACCCAAGTGGGCCCCAGATAAGATGCCCATTTTGGGACCATGCCCACTTGGTACCCACGTAGCCCAAGCATAAACCATGTGGGGCCCACATATACATGTTGGCTGGTAATGCATCTCATTCAAATGTGCATTCCAGACACAAAGAGTGACTTAATCACCACCTGACGAATAACTGAAACTGTCAACAAATACAAACAACAACAGCAAATAAAAGCAGCAAACAGTAGGCTACACTATTCATTTTCATAATTCATTCATGACACGATGCCTTGATGTGTGGAACTATCACAATAGTATCAATATCCACAGTTCCCAGTTTGCTCAAAAATGCTCACATTCAAAAGAACGCAGGTTTGCTGTATTCGAGATATTAGCATATTACTAGGCTACTTTTACCATTTCTTTAGTTGGGATGCACCTGAATGCTAAAGTCAAAGCATCAAATATGCTTATTTAATTTATATTTAGATGTTTTGTAAAGTTGGGAACACACTGAAACATGTTCTTATGTTTCTTCACACTGCAGGAAGTCCAAAGACTCCTTCCTGGGGAAAAATAAGAAAATATTTGCCAATTAAGAAAATATAAATGTGTTATGTTTGTTAATGTATTTCATCACCCTACAATACCACAGATGTGATTATAAATGTTGATATTGTTATGTGAGTCCAGTGATGTATAATTGATTTAATTCATTTCTTGCTCCTTCTGAGAAACACTTAGTCAGTGATCAAGATATTATGATTTTGTAAACACCCAATCCACCCATTTTGTAAGCTATGAGTGCATGTTTATTGCAGCATCCACTCTCCTGAGCTCGGTGGATTGAATAATGGCACCAAATGGAGGCTGAAGTGTACAGTCAGTGATGTCATCAGATGGTAACACGCATCCTGGCATCTCCATACAGAAGATACTGAGCATTAAAAGGGTGAAGAAACTGTACTGGTGTTCTGTCAGTCTAGAGAATCACTAGAGATGGTTTCCAGAAGTTAGAAAGTAATTAGGTGTTGTGAGATCTCTTTTCTTCAATGAAGAATTCACATCTCATCTGACTACAGGCTAGCTTTTGGGGAGAATCATTTGTCTTATTTGTTAATTAATTGCATGAGACTTTTTTCAGAAAATATATCTTGAATTCTGTATATTTTTTCATGAATTGTTTTTCCCCCTTGTTTTTATTTTTAAGTTTTAGTGTAGAAATGTTCTGCACTTTTTTGGTTCTATGATCAAAATGCCTTTATTATGGTCTCGAAGGAAGTGGATTTTGGAATCCACTGCTGGTTCAATTTATATCTAATGAGTGATTATAATCAAGGTATTAATGTTTTTTTTCCCTTCTAAATAACTTCTCTAAGCTTATGAGATTTTACTTAGTTATATAAATTACCAGGGATTACTGAAATGTGACCCTGGATCACAAAACCCGTCACAAGTCGCACAGGTATATTTGTGGCAATAGCCAACAATACATTGTATGGGTCAAAATGAATCGATTTTTATTTTATGCCAAAATCATTAGGATATTAAGTAAAGATCATGTTCCATGAAGATTTTTGTACATTTCCTACTGTGAATATATAAAACATTTATATACATTTGTGTCTGTATTTGTGTGTCAAAATGTCTGTATTTGATATGAGAGGTGACTGATATGCAAGGAATGCAGTAACAGTGCTTGCTCATTTTGCCCGGCTTCCAGACTCGTTTTGTTTGAGAAAGGTCTTCAGAATGTGTTAAAACATATCTGTTCTTCTAGCTCATCGTGGCAACTATAGGTCACAAGGGTAATTGGAACTAATAGTTTAAGTGACCATTTCTGAGCATATACTCTACTGTCTACCTAAATTACGTCATATGCTCTCACTGACAAATGCGGAACAATTAGTTCATGCTTTCATGACCTCAAGGCTAGATTATTGTAATGCTCTACTGGGTGGTTGCCCTGCACGCTTATTAAAGAAACTACAGCTAGTTCAAAACGCAGCCGCTAGAGTTTTTACCAGGACCAGGAAGTATGACCATATTAGCCCGGTTCTGTCAACACTGCATTGGCTGCCTATTAAACATCGTATAAATTTTAAAATATTGCTGATTACTTACAAAGCACTAAATGGTTTAGCTCCCCAGTACTTGAGCGAGCTCTTAACGCATTATAGTCCTTCACGTCTATTGCGATCTCAAAATTCTGGCCAGTTGATAATACCTAGAATATCAAAATCGACTGATGGCGGTAGATCCTTTTCCTATTTAGCACCAAAACTTTGGAACAATCTTCCTAACACGGTCCGGGAAGCAGATACAGTCTGTCAGTTTAAATCTAGACTAAAAACACATCTCTTTGGCTTAGCATACACATAACACATTATAGATTTCTATAATTCAAAGTTAGGCTGCATAGATTAGATCAGTCGGAACCGGGAACACTTCCCATAATTCCTGATGTACTTTGTACATCATAAGAAGGATGGGGTCTACGCTAATATTAGTCTCTCTGTTTATCCCGAGGTTTACCGCAGACCGCCGGATCCAGGGCATATCTAGATCTGATGAAGGACCATCACATGGACACGACGACACGCATTATCAGCGCTGTGAAGGCCCATGGACACCTCACCACACTCATCTCCTCACCGGCCGGATGACCCAACCCAACCAGATGAACTGGATAATATCATGGAAGTTCTGATCCCATCTGACTCCTGACATTATGCTGCCTAACTCATAATCATACACTGTTCATTCGTTGGCCAAAGGAGGACTGGCCCCCCGACTGAGCCTGGGTTCTCCCAAGGTTTTTTTCTCCATTCTGTCACCTGATGGAGTTTTGGTTCCTTGCCACTGTTGCCTTCGCCTTTTGGCTTGCTTAGTTGGGGACATTTAATTTTCAATTGAACAATAATATTACAACATTTTTTTCCTGTTATCTCTGTAAAGCTGCTTTGAAACAATTTGTATTGTAAAAAGCGCTATATAAATAAAGGTGACTTGACTTGACTTGACTGTTCTATATTAAACTGAGAGAGAGAAAGAACATGTTAACATGCCCTTTCATTGAGAGAAAGAACATGTTATGTTGATGTTTTGGGAAGATTCTCCTGTTTACAGTTAAAATCGATTTCTGAAAGAGTTTGGCAACGAATTACATAAACATTCTGCGTCGCGCAACGAATCGATTGAGTATAAAAAAAAAGTTTCAGTTGAGCACGGAGCACTCTCGGTCTCTCTCACGCACTGTCGCTCAATCGCGGAGTTCGCATTTGTCCAGTCCGGCGCCTCAGACTGGACAAAAGCGAAGCGAACTCCGCGAGCGAGCGCGAGAGAGACCGAGTGTGACCGTGATCGCGCGCGCGTGAGAGAGAGACCGAGTGTGTCCGTGATCGCGCGCGAGAGAGAGAGACCGAGTGTGTCCGAGATCACGCGCAAGAGAGATCGCGCGCGAGAGAGAGACCGAGTGTGTCCGAGATCGCACGCGAGAGAGACCGAGTGTGTCCGAGATCACGCGCGAGAGAGACTGAGTGTGTCTGAGCATTAGTAATTTGGTACATACTACATAGTAATATAAAACAACAATTAAATTCTTACCACTGAATTAACAGACTGTGATTTGAATCAGATAGACAGAAGATGAAATCACTTTCTTGTCTGTCCAATTATTACCACTGGCTTGAAGGCTCTTGTAACCTCCAGGGAGCAAGGGCATCCGAGTTCGCTGTTGCAGGCAGTGCAGACTAGAGTCCACCCGTAGAGCCAGTTCGATCAGTCCATCCAGCTTCGTTGGGAGATCCAGGGTGTAAATCTCCCGCTGGATACGGTCAACCACCCATGGAGGAACATGTCCCACTGCGCTTCCTCGTTCCAGTGGCACTCTGTGGCAAGGGTACGGAACTCGATCGAGTAATCGGAAACCGATCTCCCTGACGAAGGTTCGCAAGTTGCCGAGCCGCCTATCGACCCACGACTGCTCGATCAAACACCCTCTTTATTTCCTCTGAGAGTGCCTGGAACGAGGAACAGCACAGATGTTGGTTCTCCCTCACCGCCATTCCCCACAGAGCCGCCTGTCCTGATAACAGCGTCAGCTCAAATGCCACCCTTGACTGTTCGGTATTGAAGGTCTGTGGCTGAAGAGAAAAGAACATTGAGAATTTGTTTAAAAATGCTCTACAAAACTCTGGCTCACCCGAATAAGGCTCTGGGGTAGGTAGTTGCGGGTGGCTCTGGTTGACAACTGGGTCCGGCAAGGGTGGGGGGAACAGGTGGCGTGGGTGGCTTGCACAGCACGACCAGTAACTGCCAAGTTCTCCTCCTGCTGATCCATACGCGAAATACTGTGAGACAGTATTTCACCTAAATCTGGTGTACTTGCTGAATCCATTTCTTGGGTCAGATCGTTCTGTAACAGAACGACGGATTCCAAATGCAAGTAAAAGTGTTTATTGAACACAGTAGCTGGAAGGTGAAGTAATGAAATGAACAAGTGTCCGGAACAGTCGCTTCTGGTGGCGCAGGGACGCTGATGGGCAACCCAAAGTGAAGGTCTCCGAGGAATGACGGCAGTGAAGACAGACGAGTGTACAAATCCACTGAGAACATGGAAACAGGCAGAGGTCGAAACACACCGGGAACAACTCCACAACGATCTGACAAAGACAAGACGAAAAAAGTGAGTCTAAATCAAAGACGGTAAAAGAAATGAACACAGCGACCCCATAGACTTCAACGGAGAAAAGTGAAGTCAAATAGAAGCACTCACTTTATGCCTCCACGTCCCCCCGATTGCGCGCGAGCTTCTACTTTTGTCTTTACGGTAATTTCTCTTCTGTGCAACAGAGAGTCGCGTGTTATGACGCAATCGTTAGCCTATTTTAACAAAAACTGCTTCTACTTTTTTTTTGTAGAACGTAAGATACAAGGTAAGATACAACGTAAGACAACGTAAGATACAAGGTAATGGAGCCTTTTATATATTGTTGTGTTTCTTTAGAAATAAACAATGGACAAATGGAGTCTTTAAACGCCTCAGATGTAAAGTTATTTGCTGTTAAAGTGACGCCAAAATGAATGAGAGTCAATGGAATGCTAACAGAAGGTGAAGGCTTGTTAGCCAATGGCGGCCCCCGGGGAGACTTCAGTGTCCGGCTGATGGATTACCCCCTTGGTCTAAAAAGACGCCGCTGATCAGCAGCAGCTGGCGCTGATAATCAGAGTGATGATCAGCGACCACACCCACCACACACGCGAGAAAGAGTCAGTGAATTCATGAACCGCGACACTTTCGAGGTTCGGCTTACCTGACTCAGTACGTCGGGTCAAAATTACATGTTTAACATGTTTAGACATGTTTATACTTTACTACTAGGATTGTTAGGATTGTTTAGTACTTTGTGGTTGAGTAAAATAAGAAGTAAGTGGTGTTAAATATTGTTATCTGGACCGCTATCGAGGCTTCTCTATCAAGGCTTTGCTAGCTTGAACGGAACATAGCATTCACAATAAAAGCATCCAGCTGTTTAGTTAGTTGGAGGCTTTAAAGCGTATCATAGATGACAGGAAGTGCTGTCTACGTTAGCGGTAACAACGCATGGTAGAAAATCTGAGAATCCCATATAATAAGTGTTTGAACCCTTTCTCTATGCTTACATTACTAGGAGTTTAAGAGATATATAGTCATATTCTGACTATTGTTTATTTTATGTTTGGTAATGTATATAAGTGCTTAAGGAGGAACAAGTGTATCCATATGTTTCCTTTATTCATTTGTATTTTGTTTCTCTCTTTATAGAAACCACACTCAGAATTACACTCACCCTCAAACTCACTCACACAAGAAACAGAATAAGAACTATCTCTCAGCTCTTCATTTCATACTCAGGAATATTTGGCCTTATAGTGGTGTTCTGGCCGACACACCTGAGTGAACCTGGTGATAAACCCAGAACTAGCACCTAGACTGAGCGTCTACCCATTATCTTCACTACACTGACTCTTGTCTTAAATTGACTGCACTTCTAACTACTGGTCTTAATAAATCATATCTGGTTCTTGGGCCTATAACTGTAAATTCCCTAACAGTCTTAACACAGATTTTCGGATAATCTGGCGATGTATTCATATGTCTAGTCAAGTAGGTCAAAAGTTTGTGTAAAACCATACTTTTTTATTACTATTACTGTGGACAACTCTGGTGAACCTACAAACAAACAATGTTCATTACCTCTCTGTACAAAAAACTTATTTTGTTCAGTTTTCTGTATTTCTGCATATGTCTGAAATGATAATACTCTCTGAAACACATGGACTGAGCAAATTCGCACCCTTTTTTTTTTTCATTGAGATGCAACATCCAGTAGAGGAAAAAAATGAAAATAGTGCATACAGAGCTTCAGGAGACACGCCCACAAAACAATCAGCATCTATTAATAATTTATCATTTCATTTTACTGAGGCTGAAGGCGCCAAAGGATGTCAGTATTTTCACACTGAATGACACTGCGACTGTGGCTATTTAGAAAGGGTAACATTTTAAGTTGTTTTATGGCAACATTTTATGATTTTAACCAGCTGATCTGTAATCATGGGAGTGAAAAGTGTCTTGCTTTTAATTATAGTTGCGCAGACATGCACTGCAGTCAATGGTAAGTACATCAGCTCAACCATGAGCCGTTAAAAAAATTATCTTCCAAGACATTTGTCAGTTATGTCCTGCTGATGTGCTGTACAAGTGTTGTTTATATACTATTATAGAATTTATTAATATTTAAAATTAGATTTTATTTTTAGTTTGAGTAATTTTATGTAATTTTGCCTTTTTATTAGTTTTAGTTTTTCTATTTCCATTTAATTTTATTTTTTTCAGCTTTTGTTTGTTATTTTAGTACTTGAACATTTAATTTCAGTATAATTTTTGTTTTAAGTTTTTTAAGTTTTCATCTAATGCTTATATTTTATTTTTAATCGTTTTAATTTTACTTTTAGTTAATGATATAACACTGTGTGCTGTATATATAATACAGATGGGTGATAGAAATCTTAATTTATTTATCATATGATGAGAGTAACAGCTATTTATGGGTTGAACTATGAGGTGATCTGTTGTTGTTAATGTATAAAATATAGCTTGATGGATGATTGCATTGAAGGAACTACATTGTTGGAAGGAAGTTGGTTTCTATAGTGGCATAGGTTTAATTTCAACATTGCAAAGGACACGCTATTGCTGTAGATCATATTTCATAGAATCCCTCATATACAGCATTTTTAACAAATGAGCATGAGTGAATATGTGTCTGTGTGTGGAGGTTCTGTGTTTATCTGCACATGTAAGCTAGCATTCATGCAATATAAATATATCTGAGTTTGGGATTAAATTCCTCCAATACAACAATTTTCTCAAATATGTCCAGGTTCTCTTAAATCTTCTCTGGTGGTTTTATGAAAGCTTTCACTAATAATCTTTTGTGTTGATTACAGATTCTGACTGTGATCCGCCTGGTTCATCTTACTACAAAACCTTTAATCGGAGTTCTTCAACAATGCCTCCTGGTAATATGCAACACAATCTCAATAACAATTTCTAACTATTTTACATTTTGCAGAATTTGTGTCAATTCATACAATTCATATTTAACTTGTAAAGTTTTTGTACAACCTGCTAACACTCCAGTCATGGTCATGTTTAGTGGAGGATCTAATGCTTACCCTTTTCTAATAATTGTATGTTGACCTTCACTCATTGTGTTTTGTGCTGGTTACAGATTCTGGCTTCAAAATTCTTCTTGGGTTTCGCTACACCAAGCTGCAAGCATCAGAAAAGGCCACTGCATCAGAAGCAGCAGCATATAGTCACAACACTACAGTAATCCCCGAAACATTGAACATCTCAGAAGAGGCTGTTCTCTTCCTCGAAGGTTTGATGGTCACACGGGTCATGCCCTCGTTCTACATCTTCATCATCCTCATTAGTTTGCCCCTGAACGCTTTGGCCTTGGTGACGTTCACCTGTAGGATTCGAGTGAAGAAACCAGCTGTGATCTACATGTCTCACCTGGCGTGTGTGGACCTGCTCTTCACCCTGCTGCTGCCTCTGAAGATCCACTACCAGCTGAACGCTTCAGATTGGGTGTTCGGTGAGGTGGCGTGTCGTGTGCTCAGTGCTGCTTACTACTGCTACATGTACTGCTCCATACTGCTGATGATGTGCATGAGTGTGGACAGACTGCTGGCTGTGGCGCTTCCCATCGCCTCTCTAACCTGGAGGAGTGCAAGGAAAGCCACGTGTGTGTGTGTGCTGGTCTGGCTGCTGGCGCTCGCTGGGACGGTGCCACTTCTCTCAATGACACAAACGGTCAAGATTAAGGATGTGGGCGTCACTTGTCATGACGTGCTTTTCCATGACGACCCTACAGATCAGCTATACATGTACCTGTTCTCCATCCTCTCCTGTCTCTACTTCTTCTTACCACTCATTGTCACCTTAGTGAGCTCCTTTACCATAATATATGTGCTCAGTGTAAAGTCTGATCGCTTAGCAAAATCTTCATCATCTTCAGACAACCGAAGGAGAGCTGTGATTATTGTTATCACCGTGCTGATGGAGTTTGTGATGTGTTTCGCTCCAACCAATGGCATCCTGTTGTACCACTGTGTTCATTTAGCTGAAGGACAGGGAGATTCATCATATGCTGCTTACCTGTTGGGTGTGTGTTTTGGGAGTGCAAGTGTTTTCCTGGACCCTCTTCTGTACTACTACGGCTCATCTCAGTGCAGACAGCAGATCAGATCTGTGGTTTTGTGCAGGAAGGCAAAAAGAGCAAACACACCATCAAACTGAGGCTCTCACTACAGCTGCACAATACAAAACAAAAATTAAGTGGATCTCTCTTATAACAACTGCCATATTCTTGCTTGACAAGTTCACTACATTGTATTTATCTGCCAGTATTTAGATTTACAGATTTAGTGTAAATATTATTCAATTTACTACTAAATCATGCAGTTTATTAACAATATGTATACCGTGTTATGTCAGTGAAGGTTTTGGATCAGTGTTTATAATGTATAATAGGCTATATTATCTGTATATTATCATACAAACATACCGTATAATATATGTCACCCATATCCATCTATATTAATAAATAAAATACTAATAATAATAATAATAATAAGAAGAAGAAGAAGAAGAAGAAGAAGAAGAAGAAGAAGAAGAAGAAGAAGAAGAAGAAGAAGAAGAAGAAGAAGAAGAAGAAGAAGAAGAAGAAGAAGAAGAAGAAGAAGAAGAAAATAAAAGCTGTAATAGCCTACCATTTGACTGAAGCCATTGGATCATTGGTTCTGCATTTGCACAGAGGCTGTCAATCAAGCACTGTGTTAATCCACATGTTTACCCGATGTAAATAAACAGCATGTGCTTTTCAGGCGGACACATAACCTGTTGTGTTTAATGCATTTTAGATATCTAGCTATTTCCTAAAATGAAAGATTTGTTCCTTTCCAGTCAAAGTATGATCTGGCTATTGTTTTCTTTAATGTTAAGTTTTTGATTTGGCTCGTCATGTCTTAAAGGTACAATATGTACGATTTTTGTATTAAAATATCCAAAAACCACTTGCACAGTGTTATATATTTCTTTCATATGTGATCTTACATTATCCTAAATGTTTCCAAGAAATAATAAATTCAGAGAAAATCACAATTTTAAATATTGACCGTCTCTCTAGTAAGGGTTCAGTGAAAAAATCGGCAGCAGAAGTAGCTGCCGTTGACAGGCGGAAGCCCTACCACATTAGCCGATCAGTTTTTTTGTTTGTTTTTTAGAAAGAGGAAGTGCACATCAGCCATGTCGGAAGCAATCAGTGAAGAGACAAAACGACAAGAGACAGGACAAGGACAGAACATCGAAATCTTAAAGGGCACCTATTATGGAATTTTGAAAATTACCTTTCATGTAGTGTGTAACATAGATCTAAGTGAACGAAAACATCCTGCAAAGTTTTAAATATGAAAGTTCACCGTATACAAAGTTATTGTCTCTCAAAAGTAAGAGTCGACTCTGAGTCGCTGATATGAATCGATAGACGAACTATGTTTTTTCTCTAACTTTATGACGTCACCTAGCCAAGTTGTTTGAATAAGACACGCCCTCTCATTGCGCGCGCCAGACACCAGTGAAACTTGACAACATCATGTCGACGAGACGCTGTTCTGAAGTGCGACCTGTAAGTATTATTAATAATTTTTGCTTTTATGGGTTTTGTAGCATACTCAATAAGTAGGCTATGTGTTTAAGTTACGCTCAGCGCAGCTTCTAGGTCTAACTTAGGTCTCTTGGCGCAGCTTCTAGGTTCAGATTTCACATCTGTAATATGTGAAATGTTTGTCGTTGTTATTGGAGTTGTCATAAAGAATAGAGCGTATTGTAGTACTGCAGTGCTTTATCAATATGTTTATGCGTTGGGCTATTAGGGCTAACGCAAACAATAACTGACTGGGTCTTCTTACCAATCACCGGTATTAGCGTCACGCAAAGGAGGGGTTTGGACAAATGAGTCGTTAAACGAATCATTAGTGAGTCGGTGAGCAAATCAGGTAAAAATAAATGCATATTATAAGACAACAAAAGTGTTTTTTGTCATTGCATGCATGTAAAACTGTTGTTGGCGACTCTCAGAACAATATTGGGAACATTTTAAATGCCATAATAGGTGCCCTTTAATGGTAGTAGTACAGTCAATATGACAGATGCAAAGACTGAACAGAAGCCTTTATTATCTCACTAACTATTGTAGTATGGCAAATACGGTACCTTATTGTTAAATTAAATGTTTTCAGGTATTACCTGTGTGACAGATGGAAATAAGGTGTTTTACCAGTAAGTCATAATAAGCAGTTGAGTATAGTAATAGTAATAGTTAACGAGTTCATAGCCAGGTAACGTTGTCATTTTATAGGGTAATGTATAGGATATGATATGTTATGGTTAAAATTGTTATTGTTCGTGGAAGGAGTTACAGTACAAGTACTTTTATTATTTCTTATCGTGCATAAACATGTCATTCTAACAGCAGAAGCAGTAAGTGAAAAAAACACTGTAGTGACGGGGAGCGCCAGTAGAGGGGGAACAGTTGAGTTATGTTACGGTGCGGCTTGCTTCCTCTCTTCAGTTATAATACACTTGAACTGAGGAAAGGTTGTCTGCGTACATCTCTCATTCTTTCTTTAAACTATTTCCCTTTTCAGGTATGAATCCTATATAATGTGATATTGTTTACCTGCGTGTCTATGTGAATGTGTGCATGTGTCGAGTAGAGTGTTTTAAGCGCCTTTAGTCGAATATTGTGAAGTTACGACGTTAATTACATGACGACAAGTAAGCTAGCTTTGGTAATGCTAATTGCGATCTCGTGGGTGAACGCGTGGCACTTAGTAATGTTAGTTATGCCGTGATATTATATTTATCATAGCTAGTATTGCACATGGTTATAAAATATACTGAGTATTATGATACTGTATGTATGTTATTATTAGTATAATTGTGTTTGTATTGCGTGTGTATTGCCGTATTTAATCGGTAGTGAAAAGTGGCAATGCTTCAGATACTTTTACTGACTAGAGATAATGGTTAGAATTAGATAAGAAATGTAATATTATTTTGTGTATGTAAACTGTACTGACGTTGTACTTGTTGATATTCAGTTATAATACACTTGAACTGAGGAAAGGTTGTCTGCGTACATCTCTCATTCTTTCTTTAAACTATTTCCCTTTTCAGGGCTTTTACATTTGGAGGCACCGCTGGGATGGAAGAAGTGAGGTTGGTGTCCCAAGACAGCGGAAGAGACCACACATCGATCATCCCCTAAAACGTAACCCAGGTGGAAGAGAGTGCAGTCACTGTGGGAGTGAAAGTCTAACCAAGGAAAGCGTGTATCCTGAGGTGCAGTGTCCACTAGGGAGCAGCAAAAACCACGGTAACAGGCAATTCATCACACCACAGCCCTGCTTGTATCACACCTGCCAAGATGGATTCAGAGGTTGAGAATTTGTGTTTTGAGGTTAAAGGAGCTCTTTTCCAACTCACTCCAGACGAGTTAATGCAGATAAGTGACTTTCTTGAAATATCAGGAACGAACCGAGAAAAGATTATTGGAAAAACTCGTAACGCTCTTGTTTCCCATATTATCCAGTATATTGAAAATGAGAAACTAAATGAACTTGAAGATGAAGGCATGTCAGATCTGTTAAGTCTCATGGACATGATAAAAAACCTTGCAAGAAGCTAGTAAAAAAGGCACATCCGAAAAAGCAAAAGATAATGAAGAGCAGGAGAAATTAAAGAGAGAGCTAGAGCAACTAAAACTAATGGTACAACAGAAGGAAATCGAAATGAAGGAACGGGCTAATAAAAACCCACAGAGTACATTAAATAGTGAAACTACCCCAGTTCACGCAGCTCATGCCCATGCAAACAGCCCACCATGGCGGAAAGATTATAAAATCTCAGGTCAGATTGGCGAACCTGGACAAAAGGACAGGCTTACCTTCTCCAGCTTGGCGCGTCAGATCGAGAATGGTCTCAGTAAAGGTTACCCCGAATCAGAAATAGTAGATGCCGTCATTAGAGCCATTGTCCCTGGCCTGCAGCTCCGAAGCTATCTTGAAGGTAAAAGTCATCTGTCTCTGCCAACACTTAGAAGAATCCTCCGCTCACACTACCAAGAAATGAGCGCAACCGAACTATATAAACAGCTGACAACAGAAGTTCAGAGCAATAGAGAGACCCCACAAAATTTTTTAATCAGAGCTATGGATTTAAGACAGAAAATATTGTTTGCTTCACAGGAAGCTGAGTCGAGCCTCAAATATGACCCTGCACTAGTGCAGAGCATGTTCCTGCACACGGTACTCACAGGCCTACAAAATGACAGCATCAAAACTGATCTCCAGCCTTACCTGTTGCATCCGACCACTTCTGATGAGTTGCTCCTAGAGAGGTTAAATCTAGCATGTGCTAATGAGAAAGAGAGACAAGATAAAAGGAGACTGACTGCTCCACAGCGACACACTGGCGTCCACGCTGTTCAGTCTAGTGATGCGAGTGGCGGTAAGAAATGCCCAGCGCAACCAAACATTGCCGCTCTCCCGCCGGATGTCTTTTCAGACCTAAAAGAAATCAAAGCCGACATAGTACTGTTGAAAGATCTCAAGACAGAGATATTACAAATTAGAGAATCCATTCATAAGACAGAAGCCGTACAAAAACTGTATCCTCCTGCTAACCAAGAGACTGACTACAGTGCTAACCACCCAGTGTATGCTCAGCCACAGTTCACGACCTGGAACAAAAAGAGTGCCACAGCCTTTCACCAGCCAAGTGAGCCAGTGCAGGAATACCAAACTGCTGGTGGACCAAGATTAAAGACAGCGACAGCTCAGTTTCAGCAGAGGTTTGCACCACAAAGATACCCAATGCAACGCCCTAGACCAAGATGTTTTACGTGCCAGCGCCGAGGGGAGGAATACTGTGAGCACTGCTACAGGTGTGGGAGTAGCGAACATTTTCGTGCGGGCTGCAAAGGATACAGAACACCGCCCAGTGCTAGTAGAGAGACCCCTTTAAACGAGGAGTGGTTGCCCCCAAGGGACCGGGAGTGACCAGATCTGTCAGAGTGTCCCAAAAATGCGCTAGCTGTGGAGAACAAGAGAGATATCAAAAGGTTCAACGATGCTCAGTGTGTAAAACAACATTTTACTGTTCCAGAGAATGTCAGAGTAATCACTGGCCAGAACATAAAGAAAATTGCAAACCATTCACACACCCTGAACCAAAAACGCAACGAACACATTCATGCCAGATGGTGAATGAGAAGAAAAGAAACACTCGGAAAAAAGAACATTCGACAGTGACTGAATTGGTGGGAAAGAAATGTCTCCTCAACTGCTACCTACAAGGGAAAAGAACCCAAGTGCTCTGGGATACCGGTTCACAGGTCTCTGCAATTGATGAGATATGGAAAGCTGACAATTTCCCTGACCTCAGACTGAGAGATATAGCAGAAATAGTAGATCCAGATGACCCCTTGCAGATTGAGGCAGCTAATGGTACAGAGATGCCGTATGTGGGATGGGTAGAAGTGACTTTTAAGCTAGCAGCCGGCGTTGAGGAGTTTCATGTCCCCATACTTGTTATGAAAGGCAGCCAACAGCCTCGCCCCATTATTGGCTTTAATGTCATTGAACGTGTAGTTATTAACAGCCAGGAAAATCAGACAAACGACACGGGGGAAGAGAGACTGATAAACACTGTGAAAATGGCTTTTCCTTACCTAAAGAAAAAGACAGCTAAGGCATTCGTTAAAGCAGTGAGCAGTGAGAGAACCAGTGAGTACCTAGTGAGAACAGCCAGTCAGAGAATGAGTATACCCCGTCATAGTGCTGTCCAAGTGAAGTGTAAGATAAATGTGAAACGCTTTAATGAAGACACAACATTAGTCGTTGTGCCTGATGACAATCCCCAGTGGCCAGAGGGACTTGAATTCTGTGACACACTCGTCCAAGTGAGGAAAGGGTCACCACCGAACATTGTTTTGAGTGCACAGAATGCCACTGACCATGATATCATATTAACAGGAAGAGTAGTGATCGGTACAGCACAGTCAGTCACCTCTGTATATCCCCTCAACACTACTGAGGGAACACACTCTCCCGTTGATGTGAACAACATTCAGATCCAGCATACCAAAGACCAGGAGGCAAGTACAGAGCTCTGGGATCCTCCCATCGATCTCAGCCATCTGCACGAAAGTCAGAGAGAGGTTGTTCGTAAGATGCGGAGGGAGGAGTCAAACTCTTTCGCCAGATCGGATAATGACATAGGCTGTATTGAGAAGCTCCATCTGAAAATTCCATTGAAAGACCCTGAGCCTGTAGCCCGAACTTACATGTCAGTCCCTAAACCTTTATACGAGGAGATGAAGAACCACTTAACAGATCTGATTACACAAGGGTGGATTGAGAAATCACACTCATCCTACGCTTCACCCATTGTTTGCGTAAGAAAGAAATGTGGCTCTTTACGACTGTGCATAGACTACAGGGAGTTAAATCGGAAGACCCACCCTGACAGACAACCAATACCCAGAGTACAGGATATCATGGATGGCCTTGGAGGAAACGTCATGTTCTCACTGTTAGACCAGGGAAAGGCCTACCATCAGGGGTTCATGGCAAAAGACAGCAGGCATCTGACAGCTTTTGTGACACCCTGGGGTCTGTACGAATGGACCAGGATTCCATTCGGGCTCATGAACGCCCCAGCCGCTTTCCAACGCTGCATGGAGGACTGCCTGGAAGGTATCCGAGACAAAATATGTGTCCCATATTTGGATGATACTTTAGTGTTCAGCAAAACATTTGAAAGCCATGTCAGTGATGTAAGAACAGTATTGCAGAGACTGGGACAGTATGGCATTAAATTAAAACCAAGCAAATGTGAGTTATTCAAAGCTGAAATGCGCTACCTGGGGAGAATAGTATCAGCAGAAGGGAACAAAATTGATCCTGCTGACACTGTTGCCGTCAGAGCTTTAAAAGACAAAAAGCCCAAAACAGTTGGCGAGTTGAGACAGATTATGGGACTGTTGAGCTATTATCGCCAATACATAAAGGACTTCTCTCGCATTGCCAGCCCCCTGTATGAGTTGACTAAGGGATCTGTCCACATGGAAAGACCACAACCGGAGGGAAGGAAATTGCAGAAAAAAGGAAATGCAAAAGTGGTGCCATCTCAGACACCAATCGGATGGACAGACTCACACCAAAAAATCCTTGAGCGACTGATCGACTGCCTGGTCCAACCACCTGTCCTGGCATTCCCTGATTTTTCCCAGCCATTCGTACTGCACACAGACGCATCTAACAAGGGACTCGGAGCCGTGCTCTATCAGAAGCAAGATGGAAAACTACGTGTTATAGCCTACGGTTCCCGGACACTGTCAGCATCGGAAAGAAACTATCACCTACATTCAGGTAAACTGGAATTTCTCGCTCTTAAGTGGGCGATTACGGAGAGATTCCGTGACTATTTATACTACGCCCCCTTTTTCACGGTCTACAGTGACAACAACCCTTTGACTTATGTGCTGTCCAATGCTAAATTGAACGCTACGGGAAGCCGATGGGTAGCAGAATTGGCAGACTTCAACTTCACCATTAAATACCGCCCCGGTAAAGAGAACATTGACGCCGATAGCTTGTCTAGGATGCCAGTTGATGTTGAAAAATTGATGAGTGAGTACACAGAAGAAATGTCTTATGATGCAGTGGGAACAACTACTCAGGCAGTAGAAACACAGTCAGAGTCAAATGCTGCATGGTCGATGGCTATTCCCGTTAAGAGCTTGCTCGATGTCCAAGGGGCCTCAGTTGTCTCATTAACGCCAGCACAGATACAACAGGATCAGAGAGACGACTCCCAAATTGGACCAGTTTTGCAGTGCAAGTTGTCTGGAGTGAAACCCGTGCGTCAAGAACTGAGAAAACTCAATGCACAAAGTTGTTGCCTCCTCCGGGAATGGGAAAAACTGGAAGTAGACGAAAATGGGGTTCTATGGAGGAAGACAGCCCACAAGAAACAACTGATATTGCCTGAAAAACACAAAGTTACAGCGCTGAACGAACTGCATAATCAGATGGGACACCAAGGCATTGACAGGACAGTATCGCTGATAAGAGACCGTTTTTTCTGGCCATACATGCAGCGTGAGGTAGAGCAATATGTAATGAGCTGTACTTGCTTGAAACAGAAAAAACCTAGTCGTGAAACAAGGGCCCCTCTAACGAACATTGTTACCACCCAACCATTTGAACTTGTGTCAATAGATTTTCTCCATTTAGACAAGTGCCGAGGCGGCTATGAGTACATACTAGTAATTGTGGACCATTTCACACGTTTCGCCTAGGCGTACCCGACAACATCAAAATCTGGAAAAACAGTCGCTGACAAAATATTTAACGATTATGCTCTGAAATTCGGGTTCCCAACACGCATTCACCACGACCAGGGAGGTGAGTTTGAGAATCAACTTTTCTCACAGTTGAGCAAATACTGCAGTGTAGCTGGATCGAGGACGACCCCTTACCACCCACAGGGTAACGGCCAAGTAGAACGATTTAATCGAACGTTAATACAGATGCTCAAGACCCTGACAGACAAAGACAAGATGAACTGGAAAGACTCTCTGAATAAGCTCATATTCGCTTATAACTGCACACGTACAGAGGTAACAGGCTTTTCCCCATTCTATCTATTGTATGGCCGCTCTCCACGATTACCTATTGACATGTTGTTCAGTTTGCCCACAGAAGATGGAAGTCGCAGCCAGCATGACTATGTTGAAATGTGGAAGCAAGGAATGCAGGAGGCATATGCGATCGCAAGAGAAAATGCACACAAATCGGCTCAGCGTAATAAGAGGATGTATGACACTAAGGTGAGAAGTTCAGTGTTGTGCCCAGGAGACCGTGTGTTAATCCGAAACATGACCCCTCGTGGTGGAACTGGAAAATTAAGGAATCACTGGGAAGACACCATCCATACTGTAGTCCGTCAAGTGGGTGAGGATGTCCCCATTTATGAGCTGAGACCTGAACATGGGAAAGGAAAAACCAGGATTTTGCATCGAAATCTCCTTTTACCATGTGATCACCTACCGCTGGAAGCTGAAGTACGCCCACTTGTGAAACCACAAAGGAAAACTGCAGGTGCTGATAAAGGCAGAGAGGAGTCAGAGGAAGAGGATGATGATGAGGATTACTATTTTGTGCCACCTCAGACCTTTGCTCAACCACCAGACTCAGTGAGAGAGATTCCTGTCATGGAAGAGGATGTGAGTCAGCCGGATCTAAATGAACACGCAGCAGAGCAACCTCTGAGAAGATATCATGATAACCCCACTGATAACCAGGA
Source organism: Chrosomus eos (assembly GCA_036326025.1). Classification (NCBI taxonomy): domain Eukaryota; kingdom Metazoa; phylum Chordata; class Actinopteri; order Cypriniformes; family Leuciscidae; genus Chrosomus; species Chrosomus eos. The sequence goes on from JAZAVI010000504.1 coordinate 20,162, forward strand.
CGTCCAGGACAACATCGCATTTGAGACAGGGGAGGTAATATCACTGCCATCAGTGGAAAACAAACACGACGCAGAAGTGGTGACCAGATCGCAGCGGCCGCAGAGACAACGTAGGCCACCAAAGACCTTCAGCTATGACAAAATCGGAACCCCATCCTGCTACAGTCTTGTTGCATTGCCTTCTTATGACAGAACTCCATTGTGGACACCACCGGTACAGTCATACCACAACCAGCACATTTATGTGTTGGAATGTAAAAAAAATATATATATATACTTTTGCTTTGAACAGTTTAAACTGCCTTGCACTCATTGACTCATGAGAAAGCAGACTGCTGCTGATGTCACAAACATTGCACATTTGAGGACTTTGTTACACAAGTCGACTGTGGGGTATTCAGGTGATGAACTGTAAAGCGTTAAGCATTCCTACAGATATGGGACGGAGACAGTGTGTGTTATGGTGAAACAGACATAATGTATTAAAAGAGTTCCAGACTGTAACCAAACAACAAAAGTGGACATGTGTATGTTATGGTGAAACAGACAGAATGTATCAAAAGAGTTCCAGACTGTAAAAAAAATATATATATATATCCCGAACATGTTTGACTGTATGGTTAGAGGTAATGATGTTGAGGACAACATCTAATTTTGAGGGGAAGTATGTGACAGATGGAAATAAGGTGTTTTACCAGTAAGTCATAATAAGCAGTTGAGTATAGTAATAGTAATAGTTAACGAGTTCATAGCCAGGTAACGTTGTCATTTTATAGGGTAATGTATAGGATATGATATGTTATGGTTAAAATTGTTATTGTTCGTGGAAGGAGTTACAGTACAAGTACTTTTATTATTTCTTATCGTGCATAAACATGTCATTCTAACAGCAGAAGCAGTAAGTGAAAAAAACACTGTAGTGACGGGGAGCGCCAGTAGAGGGGGAACAGTTGAGTTATGTTACGGTGCGGCTCGCTTCCTCTCTTCAGTTATAATACACTTGAACTGAGGAAAGGTTGTCTGCGTACATCTCTCATTCTTTCTTTAAACTATTTCCCTTTTCAGGTATGAATCCTATATAATGTGATATTGTTTACCTGCGTGTCTATGTGAATGTGTGCATGTGTCGAGTAGAGTGTTTTAAGCGCCTTTAGTCGAATATTGTGAAGTTACGACGTTAATTACATGACGACAAGTAAGCTAGCTTTGGTAATGCTAATTGCGATCTCGTGAGTGAACGCGTGGCACTTAGTAATGTTAGTTATGCCGTGATATTATATTTATCATAGCTAGTATTGCACATGGTTATAAAATATACTGAGTATTATGATACTGTATGTATGTTATTATTAGTATAATTGTGTTTGTATTGCGTGTGTATTGCCGTATTTAATCGGTAGTGAAAAGTGGCAATGCTTCAGATACTTTTACTGACTAGAGATAATGGTTAGAATTAGATAAGAAATGTAATATTATTTTGTGTATGTAAACTGTACTGACGTTGTACTTGTTGATATTCAGTTATAATACACTTGAACTGAGGAAAGGTTGTCTGCGTACATCTCTCATTCTTTCTTTAAACTATTTCACTATTTCCCTTTTACACCTGCACCTAGCCTGGATGCCAGCCCGAACCCTGCCCACAACATTTTTTGGTCGGGAAGTTCGGTCTGGAGCCGAATCCGTTGAGGAGCTATTATGCCCGAACAAAAATTGTTCGGACCAATCAAATTGTCTTTATACGAGCTTTATACGATGATGGACAGATGAGCAACCATAGACATCATATCTATGTGAGCTACGGTAACGTAACCATCCACGTCATCAGAGCGCTTGTGTTGAATTCATGGCTGCCGCTGGAGAATTGAGTTGTGTATATTCCACTATCGCGTGTGTTATAGAAGATATAGACAGCACATTCATTTTAGAAGAGGAACAGAGAAGCGTGATCAAGGCATTTGTCGATAGAAAATATGTTTTTGCTGTCCTTCCTACGGGATTCAGAAAAAGTTTAATCTATCAACTTTAATCTATCTCTCAACGTCACTCAGGCACGGATTAACGCACGGGCCTACTGGGCACTTGCCCAGGGCACTGGGCCAGCAGGGGGCCCTGTAAAATTTACTGTCTATTCTTTTCAAATAATTATTTTTATTTTATTTATATTTTCAGGAAAATTGTGTTAAATATTGAGTTATAATGTATGTTTTTTTGCAGTTGCAAAAAAAATGAACTAGTAAATAAATCAAATAAATAATTTTAATGTATTGATGCTGCGCTGTTGAGAGGAACATAAAGGCGCGTTAAAAAGCATTGCGTCATATAAAAGTCACGCGTAGAAGACGGTTAACCAAAAAACAAAACAAAAATGAGTTTAAAACCACAACCAAGTGGATCAATGAAAAGAAAGCACAAAAAGGACAAAGAAGCAAGAGAAGCTCAGTTACTACAAAAGCTACCAACAATCTCCAGCTTTTTCAAAACTGTTGATGCTAACAACAACGTTTCTGCTGCTTCTGCTAGCACAACTAACCAAGTGACGTTACACCGTGATAGCAGTGATACTAAGACGGCCTGTGATTTCTACAACCACCCGGCGACGCTACAGCCACCGTCACCATCAGAATGTCAGGATGATGATCACACTAGTAAGACAGATGATGATGACCACCTGTTTTGGGACACAAACAACGACCCCGCATTGTGGGGAGATATAAAAGGGGATTTGGTGAGAAGTATTCTTATTAACAGAGGGGCTGCCGCTTTCCATAACCGAAGCTCAAAATATACTTCTTCCGTAAGGGATAGCGGTCTGGGTGGCAAGACTCGCTCCCTTACAAATGATTTATTAAACACTCACTATTACCAAACGGCCAGATTGTGTCACGAGAGTGGCTTTTATACTCTCCATCAACGGGACAGGTGTTCTGCTATTCTTGCAAACTTTTCTCGTCCAAAAGACACGCCTTTACAGATGGATTCAGTGACTGGAAGCACCCAGAACGGATTTCTGAACATGAGAGGAGCCCAGGCCATATGTCCTGTATGCTAGCCTTATTACATAGATCTAAAAACACTCAGGCGATTGACTCAGCTCTGGTCAAACAAATTGCTGGAGAGAAGGAATACTGGAAAGAGGTACTGAAACGTGTGGTGGCAGTAATAAAATTTTTAGCCGAAAGAGGACTGGCTTTCAGGGGGGAGGATGAACTCCTAGGTTCGCCTCACAATGGAAACTATCTAGGAATTTTAGAGCTGATATCTCAGTTTGACCCGTTTCTATCGGAGCATATTAAAACACGCGGGCAAAAAGGAAGGGGAAGTGTATCTTATTTGTCATCAAGTATATGTGAGGAGTTTATTGATGTATTGGGAGAAAAAACTAAACAAGTAATCGCGAATGAAATAAAGGATGCCAAATATTTTTCAGTTATCGTTGATTCAACACCAGATTTGTCCCATACAGACCAGTTAACATTCATCTTCAGATTCGTCAATGACAAAGGGAATGTACTAGAACGATTCATAGCTTTTGAGCCCATTTCATGTCACACAGGTGAGAGTTTGTGTGATTACGTCATAAAAATGGTAAACAACCTTGGCTTGGACATTTTAAACTGTAGAGGCCAATCCTACGATAACGCGAGTAATATGTCGGGCAGATACAATGGACTGCAGGCTCACTTAAAACGGATAAATCCATTGATCCATTACATACCTTGTGCTGCTCACTCATTGAATTTAGTAGGTGTAAACAGTATACACTGCAGTCCAGATGTCGAACAGTACTTTAGTCTGCTACAGTCGTTGTATTCATTTTGTTCTGCATCTACTCGCCGATGGGCAAAAGTGTTCGAAAAGACAAACTTAACACTTAAGCATTTGTCTAATACTCGGTGGAGCTGTAGGGCTGATTCGGCCAAAGCTCTCTGGCAAAATTATAGTAATATAAGAGAGGCCTTGGACTGTATAGCAGCAGATGAGAACGAAAAAAGGGAAACACGCAACGAAGCATCGGGACTGCGCGCAAAGTTGGACAAATTGGAAACTGCATTCATGGCGCAGTTCTGGAATACTATTCTCGAACGATTCAACGTGACCAGTTTATGTCTACAAAAAAGTGATATGGACCTTCGAACAGCGATGCGACTGCTTGAATCATTGCGCGAGTTCGTATCAGCTCAGCGAGAACTATTTGAACACTTTGAGAGGAGTGCTTTAAGTGTGACAGGTGTATGTCAGTCTTATCAGCATGAAGTTCAACGCATCAAGAAAAGAAAAACGTTTGCTGACGAGACCACAGATGGTGATGCAGGCCTTTGTGGAAGCCGTAAATTTCAAGTGGACACATTTAATACTACCATTGACAATCTTGTCAACTGCCTTGATCACAGAATAGATGCCTATAAACACATGAATAGTCTCTTTGGCGTTCTATTCTTGCCAGACTCAGAATCTGACAGCAACATTATAACAGGAGCCCATAACCTTTCTGAAGCTTACCCTGGTGACTTGAACAGCTGTCTTGCTGATGAGCTGATTCAGTTCAGATCTTTCATTTCAATGGAGCCGGACAGATCACCATCAAAAATGCTGAAAACAATTATTGATTATGGACTGCCTTCAGTTTTCCCAAATGTTTATGTTGCCCTAAAGCTTTTCCTCACCCTGCCAGTCAGCAACTGTGAAGGAGAACGTTCATTTTCTCTAATGGCAAGAGTAAAAAACGAACTAAGAAGCAAAATGTGTCAAGGACGTCTAAATTCACTGTCTTTAATGGCCATTGAATGCGATCTTGTGAGGGAGTTGGATTTTGATGATGTTGTGGAAGCGTTTTCTCTGAGGAAATCGAGAAAGATACCCCTCAGCTAGGTAACTTTAAACCAACTTTTTTTGTTCTAAGCTAAATGCCTGTGGTGAACGACAGTTACACATGAAATGTAATGAAATGTCTGAAATAGAAATTTAAATTATTTATGGAATTTTCTCCTGTGATGATTTGGAGAGGTCAGATGCTTTTTGATTGAATATGTTGTACAGTATGTTGTTGATAGATACTGGTGAGATATAAATAAACCAATTTGTGGTGTGGAGGTACAGAATATTGTGTGCATTCTCTCCCCGCGTATTAGTGCCATTGTTAATCCTGTATAGGCTATTCCGCGCTCAAGCGCATGCATAAATAGCAATAGAACAGCCAGACAATAGAAAACAGTTTATTTAAAAACAATAAAAATCCATCGTTATTTTTCAGACACATTTATTATGATGAGCCTATAAATCAACAATAAATCATTTCTCTGTATGGTTCCAGAGACATGCTCTTCTCTAGCACTGCGGGCAAAATATAATTTCCATGTTCTAATTTGATTTTAGAAAGTAGAATCTATTTTTTTCCATATTAATTTGCGAACATTTTAAATGTTTAATAAAGGCAAAAAGTCTTAAACAAAAATCTAAACGTCAATGTTATTTTTATTTTTTGTGCACAAACACTTAAATAATGGATAGGCCTATGGGTCAAAATCTTGTGTTTATTTGTCATAATCTTAGCCCTGTATTATTATTGTCTAACCTGTATGACTGACATTTGACGAACTTCTTTGTTTCTTTTTTGGATAAAAGCGTCTTATATCTAAATATATGTAGCCTAAATGTAATAATAATAGCCTAATTATTATTATTAGGCCTATTATTTGTGTTTATATCTATAAATGAGTTCACTTAAGACAGGAATATGTTAATCATATATAAATTATGAATGTTTTATTTTTATAGCCCTATAATAACCTTGTGTTTGTGTTATACTTATTTTTTTGTATGTGAAGTCCTTTTAAAAACAATGCAATGCATCCCGCATCTAAGCAGGAGGCCCGGCTGAATCATTCGGCACACTCTGGGGGACGCGCAACAAACCCATGAGTACGGATTGCGAAAGCGAAAGCGTGGGCACGGTTTTTGAATTTGTGGGTACAGATTGCAAAAACTGAAGGCACGGTTCACAAATCTGAGAGCACGGATTAGGAACTCGTGAATACGATTTATTAATCCGTGGGCACGAATTGTTACCGGTCCCGAGGGAACAGTTTAAAAATTCGTGAGTACAGTTTATAAACTGAGGGGACGGATTTGCAAAATCCGTCCCCTCTGGAAAAAATCCGTTTTGCAAAAATCCGGATTTTTTGTTGTTGTTGTTGTTGTTGTTTTTCTCCACATGTGACTTCCCGGGCTCCGTAATACTTTCAAGTTGTTTCCACTGTTGATAGGAAAGTGCAAGTGTTCGCGCCGATCTGCCATGCACTGCGCGCTCACACTCCGCCGTATGCACATACATACACTTGGGATATGCAGTTATCTAGGTTAAAATTAGAGCGAGCTGCCATGCCAGATGGATAAGTCCTTTTCGTGTTTAACAAATCAAATCATGCATTTTCTACCTACCGCAATAAGCGCTGCACCAGTTTGAAAAAGGTAAAAGCATAACGAGCATAACGAGAGAGGGGGATAAGGGGGATGCAGAGATGTTGCTGTCTATTAACATTTCTGATTGTTTAAATGATCAGCCCTCAGGGGTCCCCTAAAAATGCCTGGCTTGCCTGTCCAATTGCGGCGCCTGTGAATACAGGTGCATGCAACACTGTTGTCCAAAAAAGTGGTGAAGGGGGCCTTTGAGACATCCGTGCCCAGGGCACATCATCGCCATAATCCGTCCCTGACGTCACTTACTCCGTTGTTCTGATTGGTTGTAGGTCTAACCAATTGAGTGCAGAGGCCTTTTATTTCCTGGTTCGGTTGACACACGCCCCATAATCACAGCCCAATGGAGCAGTTTCAGACTCACATTCTTTCTAGAATATGAGTATGACGAAGTCAGGCTAACCTGCACCCAAAGGATGCACATTCTTCTGTTTTAAGGGAGGTTAGGTCATGATATTTGGAAATGGCATATTCATTTTTTGGTTTCTTTGTAATACCCAAAAGTTGCCAGATGCTGTCCTGTCTGAAATTCTTCTTCACGTGGTCCTTGAGGAGGGTGATTCCAAATTCAGAAGTCTGGTGGATACGGTCTCATTTCAGGGGAGAGCACACCTCTGTTGGCTTGACAGTATGTATTTATTTTCTTTTACACATTTGATTTAAAGGTGGTTAAAATAGTAACTGAGAAATTGAATGGTATGGCAACATGTCTGAATTATTCTCTTTTTAATCATGTTCATTTTTATGCTCCTCAAATTTAAATATTCAGGTGTAACAAATTGGAGAGAGAAGTCTGTGACATGTCACGAATATTACCAGATGTACACACTGCAGCCCTGCAGACACTGCTTACCAGGTGTATAAATTATGAATAAAAATGTGATCATTGCTAGGTACTTAATGACAAAATGCAAATGTGCAAAAGTAGGAATATGATTTGCTCAAAGGTTTCTCTGTCAATGCTCAGGAATAGTTAAGTGTTAACTTTGCCCGATAAACTTCTGAAAGAAAGACATAAAAATTGTTGTCCTACAGAGATTTGAATATGAATTTTGCTCTTCAGATAATTCGATTTTAGAATAATTTTTCTGTCTAGAATCAACTGAGATCAGTAAAATCTCAGTGTTTTCTGTCCAAATACATGTTAAAATTAAAGTGACTTTTGATTTGGTGTCTAGGCAGAGTTTGCAATATTAAATGTCTTCTGAAAACTTCTGAAATTGAAATTGAATTGGGATTGAAACTGTTCTGATAGTTCTCTTTGCTGGATATAGCAATTTTGTGAAATGATGACAAAAATTAACATGTTGTAGCAGCTGGTTAAATGTTGACTAGAAAAATAAGCTTCTGCGTGTTCTGTTTTTGTTTGGCAAGCAGGAAATTGAAATTGAAACTGAAACTGTTCTGATGGTTCTCTTTGCTATAGCAATTTTGTGAAATGTTGAGCCCTATTATGTTATTTTAAAGTTTCCTAATGTTGTTTTGGAGTCTCCTACAACAGGTTTACTTGCATCAAAGTAATTTCATTTTCTCATAATATACATTTGCACATCAGCACATTTTCATTGATTCTCAACCAACTCGTCAGATTAATCAATCTCTCTAAATCCCTCCTTTCTGCAAGCTACTTTGCTCTGATTGGCCAGAAAGCTCAGTCTGTTGTGATTGGTTTATCGCGTACAGCACGCATGTCGAAAACAAAAATGTCAACGCCAGCTCTGCTTGTCCTGAGGCTTATACACTGTAAACTAAACACAGTAACGATTGATGAAGTTGATTTTACCATGTCAATCCGAGCGCTAGTCAGATGATGAAACATTGGAAACACTAGTAATACAACCCGAACCTCTTTAGCAAGGACGACTCGAGCAGGATGTTTCTCAGTGATACACTACTCAGTTTGAGGCACATTGCAACTGTAATTCCTCACCAACAGCATTAACAAGTGCATGTCCATCAATAAAACGATTATTTTACTTGTAGCCTACTTATTTATTTACTGAGTATTTTTCTAATTTACTGCGGTGAACATGTGGAAACTGTATCAAAAGCAGTGCATACATTAGCCGAGCTCTAGCGTGAATGACTGATGTAACATAAACGTTGGTAAAACAAATCTTGCTCCATGCTTAAACTTTCCTCAAAGTAGTGAGAACGACAGACAATCTGCATTTTTGTCCATGAGCTCATGGACAGCTCCTACTCACACTCTTCATCTCTGCAAGATTCGGAAGGGAATGATTCAGATTTCTCTTGACACAGCTACTATGTTGCTCACGTCATATCTACGTCATCAAGCTTAGTTTGAGCATGCGCAGTACGCTCAGCCATCAGGAAGTGATTGCTTCTAATGGGCTCCCCTTTTCTCCATTGAAATCCATGGGGTTTGCAGTGTCCATTTCTTTTACTGTCTATGGTGTGGACAGGCAAATTATTTGTCGCTGGAATCTTATTGCATTGCGTCTAGTTTGCACACGTTGTTAGGCCGAGTGTCCAGCAAAGCATATTTTTTAGCCAGCTGAAAACGTTAGGCGCCCTGCTGAAAACACCTACCTGTGGAGCCCTTTGGCAGCGCAGCGTTTTTTTCAGTTGAGTTGCTTAGCTTGCCATGATACGGAATATCTAGTGTTAAAAGTATTTCATTAATTTCATAGTTTGTTTTTGTGTTTCTATATAAAAATATTGATACAATGTAAAGTATTTGATGTGGTTCCTGTTTTAAATTATTTTGTTCCATTATTATGCTTGATGTTGTCATCAGTTGATGTTGTACAAGCAGAATGTGATGATTGGTAGGTGTGGTATTTGTCCCACTCCTCCGCCAAGGTAATTGGACGGATGGGTAAAAAGTGACAGTGATGAGCGCTGCATTTTACCCAAAGTTGAACATTCTTCAACTCTCTGCGACTGGTAAAAAACGCTGAGGGCTCAGTGAATGTGAGTATGTGAAGTTGAGCATGGAGCACTCTCGGTCTCTCTCACGCACTGTCGCTCAATCGCGGAGTTCGCAGTTGTCCAGTCCGGCGCCTCAGACTGGACAAAAGCGAAGCGAACTCCGTGAGCGAGCGCGAGAGAGACCGAGTGTGACCGTGATCGCGCGCGCGTGAGAGAGACCGAGTGTGTCCGTGATCGCGCGAGAGAGAGAGACCGAGTGTGTCCGAGATCGTGCGCGAGAGAGAGACCGAGTGTGTCCGAGATCGCACGCGAGAGAGACCGAGTGTGTCCGAGATCACGCGCGAGAGAGACTGAGTGTGTCTGAGCATTAGTAATTTGGTACATACTACATAGTAATATAAAACAACAATTAAATTCTTACCACTGAATTAGCAGACTATGATTTGAATCAGATAGACAGAAGATGAAAACACTTTCTTGTCTGTCCAACTATTACCACTGGCTTGAAGGCTCTTGTAACCTCCAGGGAGCAAGGGCATCCGAGTTCGCTGTTGCAGGCAGTGCAGACTAGAGTCCACCCGTAGAGCCAGTTCGATCAGTCCATCCAGCTTCGTTGGGAGATCCAGGGTGTAAATCTCCCGCTGGATACGGTCAGCCAGCCCATGCAGGAACATGTCCCACTGCGCTTCCTCGTTCCAGTGGCACTCTGTGGCAAGGGTACGGAACTCGATCGAGTAATCGGAAACCGATCTCCCTGACGAAGGTCCGCGAGTTGCCGAGCTGCCTCTCAACCTGCGACTGCTCGATCAAACACCCTCTTTATTTCCTCTGAGTGTGCCTGGAACGAGGAACAGCACAGATGTTGGTTCTCCCTCACCGCCATTCCCCACAGAGCCGCACGTCCTGATAACAGCGTCAGCACAAACGCCACCCTTGACTGTTCGGTATTGAAGGTCTGTGGCTGAAGAGAAAAGAACATTGAGCATTTGGTTAAAAATGCTCTAAAAAACTCTGGCTCACCCGAATAAGGCTCTGGGGTAGGTAGTTGCGGGTGGCTCTGATTGACAACTGGGTCCGGGAAGGGTTGGGGGGAACAGGTGGCGTGGGTGGCTTGCACAGCACGGCCAGTAACTGCCAAGTTCTCCTCCTGCTGATCCATACGCGAAATACTGTGAGACAGTATTTCACCTAAATCAGGTGTACTTGCTGAATCCATTTCTTGGGTCAGATCGTTCTGTAACAGAACGACGGATTCAAAATGCAAGTAAAAGTGTTTATTGAACACAGTAGCTGGGAGGTGACGTAATGAAATGAACAAGTGTCCGGAACAGTCGCTTCTGGTGGCGCAGGGACGCTGATGGGCAACCCGAAGTGAAGGCCTCCAAGGAATGACGGCAGTGAAGACAGACGAGTGTACAAATCCACTGAGAACATGGAAACAGGCAGAGGACGAAACACACCGGGAACAACTCCACAACGATCTGACAAATACTGTTCCATCCTCTATCTGTCAGTGGATCTCCAGCTTCCTGACGGACCGGCAGCAGCGAGTGAGACTGGGGAAACACACATCCAGGACTCTCACCACCAGCACTGGCGCCCCTCAAGGGTGCGTTCTCTCCCCACTGCTCTTCTCCCTGTACACTAACGACTGCACTTCTAAAGACCCCACTGTCAAGCTCCTGAAATTTGCCGACGACACCACTGTCATCGGTCTCATCCGAAACGGTGACGGTCGAACAGCTGGCTGTCTGGTGCAGTTATAACAACCTTGAGCTGAACACGCTCAAAACAGTGGAGATGATCGTGGACTTCAGGAGGAACAGCCCAGCAATCCCCCCACTCGCCATCATGAACAGCACTGTGGAAACAGTGGAGTCATTCAGGTTCCTGGGCACTATCATCTCTCAGAACCTGAAGTGGGACAATCACATTGACTCCATTGTGAAAAAGGCCCAGCAAAGACTGTACTTCCTCCGCCAGCTGAGGAAGTTCAACCTGCCACAGGAGCTGCTGATTCAGTTCTACTCAGCCATCATTGAGTCTGTCTTATGCACATCCATCACTGTCTGGTTTGGTTCAGCTACCAAATCAGACATCAGGAGACTACAACGGACAGTCCGTACTGCAGAGAGGATTATTGGTGCCCCCCTGCCAACCCTCCAGGACCTGTACTCCTCCAGAGTGAGGAAGAGAGCAGGTAAACTCTAATCACCCTGGACACCACCTGTTTGAACTGTTACCGTCAAGACGGAGACTCAGATCACTGGCCACAAGAACATCTAGGCACAGGAACAGTTTCTTCCCACAGGCCATTTCCCTCCTGAACAGTTAACACACCTCCCAAGGCATATGCCTTTAAGTGCAATACTCCCACTGTTTAATGCAATAACTTACAACTCAGGTGATACTTACATGTAGATTTATTTATTTATAATATTCAAAACAATTCAATTCAATTCAATTCAAGTTTATTTGTATAGCGCTTTTCACAATACACATTGTCTCAAAGCAGCTTTACAGAAAGTGCATTTCAGAAATGGACAAAGAAAAATACAGTTAGTTAATCATGTATAAATTTAGGCATAACATATCGCCGGTGTTTAGTCGTCTCTTCACAGGCGTCGAGTCGTCTCTCCACAGGCGTTTAGTCGTCTCATCACAGGTGTTGGGGCATCTGAAGTCTTCGTGAGAGGCTGGATACAAACTGGAGCTGACGAACGCTATTTACCTCGGGACTAGCGTCCCGAGATAACAGCAGAAAGACAGATGGGAAATAATTAGCATAGCTGATGTTCATAATATTAATGCATTCGAACTGATTCAGAAGTAGTATAAAAGGTAAGCATTAAGTGAATGCTTGGTTAAAGAGATGCGTCTTTAATCTAGTTTTAAACTGGGACAGTGAGTCTGAGTCTCGAACAATATCAGGAAGGCTATTCCAGAGTTTAGGAGCTAAATGTGAGAACGCCCTCCCTCCTTTAGTAGACTTAGATATCCTAGGAATGACCAGAAGCCTCGAATTTTGTGATCTTAAAGAGCGCGATGGATTGTAGGGCGATAGAAGGTCTGTTAAATACACAGGAGCTAAACCATTTAGAGCTTTATAAGTCAGTAGTAATACTTTGTAATTGATACGGAACTTAATAGGTAACCAGTGTAGAGATGATAAAATTGGTGTTATATGATCATATTTTCTTGATCTAGTAAGAACTCTAGCGGCTGCATTTTGGACTAACTGTAGCTTGTTTATTGAGGATGCAGGACAACCAGCTAATAAGGCATTACAGTAATCTAGTCTCGAGGTCATGAATGCATGAACTAACTTTTCTGCATCTGAAACAGATAGCATGTTACGTAGCTTAGCAATGTTTCTAAGGTGGAAAAAGGCTGTTCTTGTAACATATGAAATATGATTTTCGAAAGTCAAGTTGCGGTCTAGCATAACACCCAGGTCTTTTACTGTAGTGGATAAAGTAACAGGACATCCTTCTAAATTAAAGTTGTATTGTAAGGGATTTTGTGGGTAGTTTTTTAGACCAATAAGTAATACCTCCGTTTTATCTGAATTTAATAGCAGGAAATTACACGTCATCCAGCATTTTATATCTTTTAAACACTCTGTCAAGTTAGATAAGTTAGTGTTTTCATCTGGTCGTGATGAGATATATAATTGAGTGTCATCAGCATAACAGTGAAAATTAATTCCATGTTTTCTTATAATATTACCAAGTGGCAGCATATATATTGAGAATAGCAGAGGGCCTAGGACAGATCCTTGCGGCACTCCATAGTCTACTGATGTTATCTTTGATTTTTCCCCATTTAAACAGACGAAATGGTAACGGTCTGATAAGTACGATCTAAACCAGCTTAATGCCTGTCCCTGAACACCAGTGTAGTTTTGTAGTCGATCTAAGAGTATTTTATGATCTATAGTGTCAAACGCAGCACTAAGATCAAGTAGAACTAGTATTGAGATACAGCCTTGGTCAGATGCTAAAAGTAAATCATTTGTAATTTTAACTAGCGCAGTTTCTGTGCTATGATGCGGTCTGAATCCCGACTGAAATTTTTCATAGATATCATTTTCTTGCAAGAAAGAGCACAATTGAGCGGACACAATTTTTTCTAGTATTTTAGACATAAATGGAAGATTTGAGATGGGTCTGTAATTTGCTAGGTTATTTGGATCTAATTGCGGTTTCTTAATGAGAGGTTTTATTACTGCCAGCTTGAATATTTTTGGAACATGACCTAAAAATAAAGACGAGTTAATAATATTGAGCAGAGGCTCTTCCACTACAGGTAACACTTCTTTAAGTAGTTTAGTGGGTATTGGATCTAATAAACATGTTGTTGGTTTAGATGCAATGATAAGTTTATTTAGTTCTTCCTGTCCTATAGTTGTAAAGCGGTTTAGTTGTTCTAGAGGGCCATAATTGAGGCCGAGTCATAAGACACCATAGAGGATTGTACATTTACAATAGTGTTTCGGATGCTTTCTATTTTCTCATTGAAGTAATTCATAAAATCATTACTACTATATTGTAACGGAATATTTTGCTCTGGAGATGTCTGATTATTTGTTAGTCTAGCCACAGTGTTAAATAAAAACCTTGGATTATTTTGGTTATTTTCAATTAGTTTGCGGATATGCTTAGCCCTGGCTGATTTTAGAGCCCTTTTATAACGTGACATACTGTCTTTCCACGCGATTCTGAAGACCTCTAAATTAGTTCGTTTCCATTTACGCTCTAAGTTACGAGTTTCTCTCTTGATAGCATGTGTAGCACTGTTGTACCATGGTGTTTTAGTTTTCACTCTAACCTTTTTTAATCTAATTGGTGCAACAATATCTAGTGTACTAGAGAAAATGTTGCTCATACTGCTAGTCATTTCCTCTAGTTCATCTGTTTGTTTGGGTTTACTGAGCAGCTGAGATAGATCAGGTAAGCTATTTGAGAATTTATCTATAGTGGTTGGAAGGATTGTTCTGCCTGGTCTATAACGTGGTGCAACATGACAAATTTCAGCAGTGCGTATTATGCAAGTTACCATGTAATGATCAGTGAGATCGTCACTTTGCAGTATAATATCTATATCGGTTGGATCGGTTCCATATGATATAATTAAATCTAGTGTATGATTTAGACGATGAGTGGGACCACTGACGTTTTGCTTCACCCCAAAAGAGTTTAATAGATCTGTAAACGCAGCCCCTAACGCATCATTTGTATTATCTACGTGTATGTTAAAGTCGCCAATAATTATTGCTTTATCGACATTGACCAATAGGTCTGAGAGAAAGTCTGCAAAATCTTTTAGGAAATCAGCATATGGCCCTGGAGGTCTATAGACGGTAGCCAAGGCTAGAGATAATAAGGATTTCTTTCTTACATCTAAGAGCGTAACATTTAGCACAAGTACTTCAAACTAATTAAACCTATGACAAGTTTTCTGAGTAACATTAAGAATATCTCTATAGATTGTTGCAACACCGCCACCACGACCGATCAGACGGGGCTCATGCTTATAACAGTATCCTGGTGGAGTAGACTCATTTAGACCGAAATAATCATTTGGTTTAAGCCAGGTTTCAGTAAGGCACAGAACATCGAAATTATTATCTGTGACCATTTCATTTACAATAACCGCCTTAGGTGTGAGCGATCTAATGTTTAGAAGACCTAGCTTTAGAAATTGTTTTTGTTCACTGATATTTCGATTTTCTGGTTTAATTACAATAATATTCTTGCTAGATCTTACAGTAGATTTGTTGTTTGGCTTCACTAAGCGAGGAATAGACACAGTTTCTATATAATGTTCTACATTGGTACTTATATCAATTAAGTTGGGACAGCAAAGACTATGATTTGGACTTTGACTTACTAGTCAAAGTGTGTAGCGTCTTGGAGATGTTGTCCGACAGAACAGCCGCTCCGACTCTGCTGGGGTGCAGACCATCAGGACGGAAGAGCCTAGGTCGCTCCCAAAACAGATTCCAATTATTTACAAAGAGCAGTTTCTGTTCATTACACCACGAGGTAGCACGGACATGGCGGACCATGGAAGTGCCGATGATCACGGCGTCGTCGCGTTCCGACTCGCGAAGAGGGGAGAAGCGGTTCCGGGTGGAGATCTCAAAGACCGGGAGGGGCGGAGAGGTTCTTGCTCTGGTCCTGGCTCGTGTCGTGTCCCAGGGTGCAGGAGTGATTGAAGGCAGAGATGATCGCGTCCTCCTGGGCAGAGAAACGCACGGAGTAGACGAAGTCGGAGTCAAAGTCAAAAGGTTACTAACCACTGACTTGTGAGCATCGGCGCGTGATGTTTCAAGCGCTGATCGCCGATCTCGCAGCTCGGCTTGCTTCTCCAGCAGAACACGAATCTGCTTCTCCACCGACTCCAGCTCCAATCGTACCGAAATCAGCTCGAATGTGTCCTCACCTGCACTCAGAGGTAACGTTAGACACACATCCGATATGTTCGCCATTATAACAGATGAGCAGTAAATTAGCAGTAACAGTAAACAGTAAAGCAATCCGATTGTTTTTTTATAAGGAATAGTATCGAGGATAAGTTCACATGATATAAAAATAGAAAGTGCCTGTTTATAATTGAGTGGTAAAGAAGAAAATCAAGGATTAATGAATCAATTCGACGGAGCTCCAAACACAAACACAGACCGCACTCGCATGCGCTTATGCCCCGTTGATGCGGGCTCTAAGCACAATCAACGTGTGTCTGTACTTTCAGAGAAGCTTTCAGAGAAACGGGTGTAAGATGAGACGACGCTCAATAGGCGCGAGGCCACGCGTGAAATGCTAGCGGGCTAAAGGCTAGTAGCCGAGATTCAGAAAGTTGGATCTAAGTAGCGATATCAAAGCAATCCGATTGTTTTTTACAAGGAATATTATCGAGGATAAGTTCACACGATATAAAAATAGAAAGTGCCTGTTTATAATTGAGTGGTAAAAAAGAAAATCAAGGATTAATGAATCAATTCGACGGAGCTCCAAACACAAAAACACTGTAAATATGTTCATAATCTGTAAATCTGTAAATGTTTTTTCTGGCTAAACCCAACTGTGATAATTTTATTCTCATATTTTTATATTTTATTCTTAAAATTTGTATTATTATGTTTCTTGTTGTAAATTATGTTTCTTGTTGTATTTGTATATGTGCACTGGAAGTCTCAGTACCAAAACAAAATCCTTGTGTGTGCAAGCACACTTGGCAATAAAAGCTCTTTCTGATTCTGATTCTTCTGATTCAAAGACAAGACTAAAACAGTGAGTCTAAATCATAGACAGTAAAAGAAATGGACACAGCGACCCCATAGACTTCAATGGAGAAAAGTGAAGTCAATCATCAATCATTCCCTTCCGAATCTTGCAGAGCCGGAGATCGTGAGTATTAGCTGTCCATGAGCTCGCAGCAGGAGCAACTTTACCACTCTCCATGGGCTTCGCCCATGACTTAATGCCTCGACGCCCCCCCGATTGCGTGCGAGCTTCTACTTTTGTCTTTACGGTAATTTCTCTTCTGTGCGACAGAGAGTTGCGTGTTATGACGCAATTGTTAAGACTATTTTTACAAAAACTGCTTCTACGGGGCCAACAACGTAAGATACAAGGTAATGAAGCCTTTTATATATTGTCGTGTTTCTTTAAAAATAAACAATGGACAAATGGAGTCTTTAAACGCCTCAGCTGTAAAGTTATTTGCTGTCAAAGTGACGCCAAAATGAATGGGAGTCAATGGAATGCTAACAGCAGGTGAAGGCTTGTTAGCCAATGGCGGCCCCCCGGGGAGACTTCAGTTTCCGGCTGATGGATTACCCCCTTGGTCTAAATAGATGCCGCTGATCAGCAGCAGCAGGCACTGATAATCAGAGTGATGATCAGCGACCACACACACCACACACACACACACACACACACACAACAACACAGCGCGAGAAAGAGTTAGTGAATTCTTGAACCGCGACACTTTTGAGGTTCGGCTTACCTGACTCAGTACGTCGGGTCAAAATTATATGTTTAACATGTTTAGACATGTTTATACTTTACTACTGGGATTGTTAGGATTGTTTAGTACTTTGTGGTTGAGTTGTTGTTATCTGGACCGCTATCGAGGCTTCTCTATCAAGGCTTTGCTAGCTCGAACGGAACATAGCATTCACAATAAAAAAAGCATCCAGCTGTTTAGTTAGTTGGAGGGTTTAAAGCATATCATAGATGACAGGAAGTGCTGTCTACGTTAGCGGTAACTTAACGCATGGTAGAAAATCTGAGAATCCCATATAATAAGTGTTTGAATCCTTTCTCTATGCTTAGATTATTAGGAGTTTAAGAGATATATAGTCATATTCTGTATTGTTTATTTTATGTTTGGTAATGTATATTAGTGCTTAAGGAGGAATGACCCAGCTAACAAAATTATGTTCTAAGAACGTTGTGGGAACGTTGGTTTGAAATGTTCTAAAAACGTTGAAATGTCCAGTTTGCTTAACGTTGCTGGAACGGTATATTAATGTTAGCAAAACGTTGCTGGAACGTCAGCATAATGTTACTGGAACGTTATCTTAAGGTTAGCATAATGTTGCTGGAACGTTATCTTAAGGTTAGCATAATGTTGCTGGAACGTTAGTATAATGTTGATTAAATGTTATCTTAAGGTTAGCAAAACGTTGCCGCAATGTTAGCATAAAGTTGTGGGAACGTTGATTTGAAATGTTCTAAAAACGTTGAAATGTCCAGTTTGCTTAACGTTGCTGGAATGGTATCTTAATGTTACCAAAACGTTGCTGGAACGTTATCTTAAGGTTAGAATAATGTTGCTGGACTGTTAGCATAACGTTGCCGGAACGTTAGCATAATGTTGCCGGAACGTTAACATAACATTGCTGGAACATTAGCATATACGTTGTGGGAACGTTGATTTGAAATGTTCTAAAAACGTTGAAATGTCCAGTTTGCTTAACGTTGCTGGAATGGTATCTTAATGTTACCAAAACGTTGCTGGAACGTTATCTAAAGGTTAGAATAATGTTGCTGGACTGTTAGCATAATGTTGCTGGAATGTTATCATAAGGTTAGCATAATGTTGCTGGAACGGTATCTTAATGTTAGCAAAACGTTGCTGGAACGTTAGCATAATGTTACTGGAACGTTATCTTAAGGTTAGCATAATGTTGCTGGAACGTTATCTTTAGGTTAGCATAACGTTGCTGGAACGTTATCTTTAGGTTAGCATAACGTTTCTGGAACGGTCTCTTAAGGTTAGCAACGTTGTTGGAACGTTAGCATAACGTTGCTGGAACGGTATCTTAATGTTAGCAAAACGTTGCTGGAACGTTAGCATAACGTTGCTGGAACGGCATCTTAATGTTAGCAAAACGTTGCTGGAACGTTAGCATAATGTTGCTGGAACATTATCTTAAGGTTAGCATAACGTTGCTGGAACGGTATCTTAATGTTAGCAGAACGTTGTTGGAATGTTAGCATAACATTGCTGTAACGTTAGAATAACGTTGCTGGAACATTCTTAAGGTTAGCATAACGCTGCTGGAATGTTATCTTAAGGTTAGCATAACATTGTTGGAACATTGGCATAACGTTCATGCAACATTTTTTCCCCCCAAAATGTTATTAACAATACAACAATCAAAGAACATTAAAATTTCCACTTTCTTTCATGTTAAAATTATATTTTAAGGTTAGAAAAAAAATCTGCACCATTCGTTCAACTATTTTTTTATTGACACAACCATGTGAATAAGCGCACACTTTTACAGCACATCAAAAAGTAGAAAATTTCATACGATTATCATACATTTTAAACGCTACATTATAGCTTAAAAATCACAACAAATATTTTCATATACACATTTAAATGAAATTAAAACTGTTTAAGGGTTAGTTCACCAAAAAATTCAGTCAGTAATTACTCGCCCTCATGCTATTCCAACCCCGTAAGACTTTCGTTCATCTTCAGAACACAAATTAAGATATTTTTGATGAAATCTGAAAGCTGGCTCACTTCTCCATAGTCTTCTAGGCAATTTCATTCTGGCGAATTTATCATGCGACGACAATAATTTTTGTGCAAAAATAAATAAAAAAATAACGACATTATCCATCTATTCCTTTTCTTTCGTATGGGCCTCTGAGTGACTTTACTAGTGCTGGGAGAAAAAAACAGATTCACCAAGGGATTGCGGTTTTTTTTTATAACAATTTTAAAATAGTTTTGAAAAAATTCAAGAATTTATATTAATTCAAATTAAATTGCTTTATTTTTGTCCTCGCTTATAGACTAGGTTGACCAAAGTAAGTCACTTTCGTTCCAACAGAGGATAAAATGTGTCATTATGTTTGAGTGTCGAGTGACGTAATGAAAGTGGCGTGAGATTGAATGCATTGAAAAGCCCTTGCGCTACTCATAAACTGTACTGAGAGAGAGAGAGAAATAAAACAATAGACCTGTACGATTCATCTTTAAAAAATGTGATCTCGATTCAAACACCCACGCGATTTGCTTCCATTTCGTCTGTCTATTAAACCTTTAACAAAATCATATCGCAACTTTTAAAGCTGTGCTGACCCAGAGACTTCATGAAACAGTCTTTTCAACCTCATAGTATCATTATTTCTGTATAATAGTTCAAATTATCATAGAAGTACTAGGATAAAAGTTTAAATAAAAAAAATATAAACACTGATGATAGTGACATCGAAAACGTGAGGCGTACAGCACTTACCCTATCACACAGAACATTTATTCTATTCTACACCACTCACCAAACAAATATGGCTTTATATTGGCGAGACAAAAATTCGATTTAGCGGCCGAAAAAAAAAAAAAAAAAAGTCAATGCAGTTAAACTCCTTCATAACTGACTGTTTATGAGGATATTCACAGAGACGGGCGAATGTTCGTGTCCGTCAAGCTCTGAGAGAAAGAGCACTGAACTTCGTGTCTGCCCGGCTCAGTGCGTGTACACTTCTTGCGCTTTATGTTTAAACTGACAGGACTTAAAGGATTAGTTCACTTTTTAAAAAACTTTTGCTGATAATTTACTCACCCCCATGTCATCCAAGATGTCCATGTCTTTCTTTCTTTAGTCGAAAAGAAATTAATGATTTTGATGAAAACATTCCAGGATTTTTCTCCATATAATGGACTCCAATAGTAGCCAAAACGGTTCAAGGTCCAAATGAGTTTCAATGCAGCCTCAAATGACTTTAAATGATACCAGACGATGAATAAGGGTCTTATCTAGCGAAATGATGCACCATTTCGAAAATAAATAACACAGTTAAAGTATTATTAGCACAAATGCTCGCCTTGTTCTGTCCTGAGATGCACGTTCGTGATTCTCCTGTTCGAACTCGTTCATTAAAATGAACAAATCTTTTTTCGAGTCATTTTATTCATTCAACGAACGAAATGACTCGAAAAAAGATTTGTTCATTTTAATGAACGAGTTCGAACAGGAGAATCACGAACGTACATCTCAGGACAGAACAAGGCGAGCATTTGTGCTAATAATACTTAAACTGTTTTATTTATTTTCGAAATGGCGCATCGTTTCGCTAGATAAGACCCTTATTCATCGTCTGGTATCGTCATTTGTCATTTGAAGTCATTTGAAGCTGCACTGAAACTCATTTGGACCTTGAACCGTTTTGGCTACTATTGGAGTCCATTATATGGAGAAAAATCCTGGAATGTTTTCCTCAAAATCATTAATTTCTTTTCGACTGACGAAAGAAAGACATGGACATCTTGGATGACATGGGGGTGAGTAAATTATCAGCAAAAGTTTTTTAAAAAGTGAACTAATCCTTTAAAAACACATGTAAATGATAAACTTTCACTATAATAAACTTTGCAATTGTTCCGTGAATCACACGCGTTACGGGCCAGGAAGCAGCTGACCCGTACGGATCATGAATCACGGATCAACTACGATGCCTATCGTACATCTTGCGATGTGACTATCGTGGATGCGTGCATCGGGATATCGATGCTGAAATGATATATCGTGCAGCCCTAGTCTAGTGTTAACAATATATCGTGCAGCCCTAGTCTAGTGTTAACAATAAAAATCACAATATCGAATCGCAATTCTTTTTAAAAAAAAAAATCTGAATACCAGCAGTATCAGCACCCAAGTCTCGTGACAGTATCGAATCGGGAGATAGGTGTATCGTCCCAGTCCTAGAGTTTTTGTGAACTCACTCAGAGGCCCACACATAAGAAAATGAATAGTTGAATAAAGTTGTTATTTTTGCACACAAAAATTAGTCGTCGCTTAATAAACTTAAGGTTGAGCCACTGTAGACACTTGAACTATTTTAACGACGTCTTTACCAATTTCCTGGGCCGGCAGAATGAAATTGCCTAGAAGACTATGGAGGAGTGAGCCAGCTCTCATATTTCATCAAAAAATATCTTCATTTGTTTTCTGAAGATGAATGGAAGTCTTAAGGGGTTGGAACAACACTCTGGTTTATAATTACTGACAGAATATTCATTTTTGGGTGAACTAACCCTTATAAGTAGTGTGGGGGTGCCAAACTAGCACTGTGGTCCAGTCCGTGGTCCAAGCTCTTCATGCCCTGTCTGTAAAGTGAACAGATTGACTGATGTTACTATTGATGATTTATTATTTCATAAACATTTAATAATAACAGTGTGGCTGCTCCATAAATGTTATTTGTGACCCTGGATCACAAAACCAGTCTTAAGTAGCACGGGTATATTTGTGGGAATAGCCAACAAAACACTGTATGGGTCAAAATTATCGATTTTTCTTTTATGCCAAAAATCATTAGGATATTAAGTAAAGATCATGATCCATGAAGATATTTAGTAAATTTCCTACCTTAAATATATCAAAATTGTATTTTTGTAAGTGGATGCAGCACAATAACCAACAGAAATGGAAACCTTTAAAGGTGATTTTCTCAGTTATTAGATTTTTTTGCACCCTCAGATTCCAGATTTCAAATAGTTTTATCTCGGCCAAATATTGTCCTATCCGAACATACCATACATCAATGGAAAGCTTATTTATTCAGCCTTCAGATGATGTATAAATCTCAATTTTAAAAAATGGACACATAAGACTGCTTTTGTGGTCCAGGGTCACATTTAGGCTGTGCTTTGAGTACAATAAATATTAAACCACACAAGATTAAAATGTAGCTTACAAAGGTTATACAATGGAAAGGTTCAATAACACATTGTAAAGGATTAGCTACACCTGGAAATGAAAACTTCCATCATTGAGGGTAGGACTGGGGCGGTATGGATTTTTTACCGCGGTGGAAAAGCAAGAAATTCCCGCGTTATTGCGGTAAACCGCTATTAGCACCATCCAGCAATACATCCCGCGTGCACACAAGCGCACACACAAGGCTAAAGCTTTGTTTATACTTGACGTGTCCGCACGAGCGCGAGTCTCCGCTGATTGCGTGTGCACCTCCCCAAACGGACGAGGCCTTTATCCTTGACGTGCTCGCTGTAGGCTTGCTACGGTAGTCGGTGTTACCGGTGTTCAGACGCAACACCGGTTTCATCACTTGTCCACCGCGACGCCGCAAAAAAAAAAAAAAAAAAATAATAATAATATATATATATATATATATATATATATATATATATATATATATATATATATATATATATATATATATTAGGGCTGGGTAATAAATATCGATTTCTCGATATTAATCGATTCTCATTTTTACTAACCGATATCGATTCTTAAATCTCAAGAATCGATTAGTCATCCTGTCTCATTTGAATGAATGGAACATTGTAGCACGGCTGCGCGCATCCAAAACATCGCAATAATCTTTGTCCTTTGTTACTATTGATATGAAACAGTGGGAATTTTCAAATTACGACCATTTTCTTTTGAAATTCAAAAACATAAATACCGTTTTGGCGCTGTGGCGCGAGATCGCTCTGGCTCAGCTCAAGAGAAGCAGCAGCGCGGAGCGCTTTGATCTCTTCCGGCTTAATAATACCAATACAGCGCAAAATAAACATGAATGAGCATCTGAAAGTGTGTTAAAAAACATAGAGTACAACTTATCAAAATCCGTATCATGTCACATTGATTCGCTCAATCAGTGTTTCAACCGTGGAAAGACGTCAGTTAAACAGCTTGTAATCAATGTCATGTATCGTCATATTTACCTCAGAAAAAGCACATGACCATAAACTCGTTAGTCAGCTAGAAAAAATAACTTTAGAGAGGAGCATTTTGCTAAATATATGCACAATATTACATATGCATTATAATCTTAATGTTGTTCAATATTTAATGCATATTTGAATAAATCTGGCAAGTTTTTATGACCACCATTTAAATGTTTATATTTCATATAATCTTCTTATTATAAAAATAAATAAAAGTGTAATTTAAAGTCCCTGTTAAGGCAATTTAAAAAAAAATTCTAAACGCATTATAAATGTTAGAAATGTATTGCTAAAACATATTACAAAGACTGAACTGTGAAGTTCTGTTTGTATAGCTACAAAACAGTTAATTATTACCTTCATATTAGGCTAATGAGGCTTTGTAGGCTACAACTAGACTCCCATAGTTTACAGAATTAGTTAAGAGATTTGATTTCCTTGAGAAAACTTGCAATTTATTGTAACTGATATCCAAAATAATCAATATTGAATCGAATCGAATCGGAATCGAAATCGAATCGAATTGCAAGCTTGTGAATCGAAATCGAATTGTGAAATTTGTGTCAATACCCAGCCCTAATATATATATATATATATAGGCATATATATTTAACGCAATTACGCAGTATCCGTTTTTTTTTCTGTCACCTGTTGACTACCGTTGTATGATCACGCTCTTATTAATGTGAATGATATTAAGCGCGACAAGACTAAAGAGACCGCGCTGTCCTGCCTACACACACACACACACACACGTGCGTGTACGCGACCCACAGAAAAGACGCGCATCAGTATAGAGTTTTCTTTCGGGCTTGAACAAACCATAACACACACACATTATGCCAAAATGTCAGTTTTGTCGAGTGTCCTCTTAAGAGCAGTCTTAAATGATTTAAATAAAGTCTTAAATTAACGTAGAGATTTGTGAGAAAATGGGACGCGTGTCGATCTCTGTCAGCAGCAGCTGGTCTTAAAGTGTCATTAAAGTTAATCAAAGAACAAAGGTAAGAGAGTAAATGACTCAATCAGACCCGGAGCCAGGAGGATTATTATACCGGTAGCCTAATAATCATGAATGCACTCCGTTATCTTTAACACATCTCCGGCGAACGGCTTCTTCACGCAAAAGAAAAACTCTTCATGAAGCGCAGTGATATTCAGCGAGCGACCTATGCGTTTCCTGATGGATCGAGGTTGTTTGTTAACTTAATTTTATACGTGCAACTCACGTAGCCTAAAGGACACTGACAACGTGCTGACAGACAGGACCTATCAGGTAATATTTAATATGAAACAAAGTCTCAACTTTCAAATTTGGTCAGTCAAAGAAAATTAAACAATAAATATGCCTACCGTTTTGTGGCTCTAATGTGTCGTGAGAGATTGCCTATGTTAAAGACAAGTTCAAATCCACCGACGTTAATCTACTAACTCTCCTGACTGCTTTATCGGACAAAAATGGTGTATTTTGATTTGTCAGATCGCATCAAATTCCCTACGATGGATGAATTGACGCTAATGTAAGTGAATGTAAAGTGCACACTGCTGCACCAGTTTTTTATAAGTGAGGTAAAAAAAATTAGTTTCGTTTTCAAATTAGTGCTAATTCAGTGCACTATAACAAAACAGTGTTGCTCCGCACGACCACCTTATGCATGCCCGTGCAAACGCGCGCATTTTACATTTGCCTTTGAATTAGCGATTTAAAAGCCCCCGCCGGTGATACCGGTATTACCGGTGTTGTCACACGTCGATTAACCGGTGTGAAAAAATCCTCACCGTCACATCCCTAGCTCGCTGTTGTGCTATTCTGTGAAACGACAGAAACTGAATTTGAAATAGAAATTGAAACTGAAGTAATTGTACTCTTAACTATCAGGAATCAACGTGAGAAGAAAGGTCCACACGTAATGTTTAATTTAGTACATCACCACCAATAACACTACAAAAATAATCATGTAAAATCCAGTAAACCCTGAGATTATTACTTCAGTGATATTAGAAGAAAATATGTGGATATAAAAACATGTATGTATTTCATACAACTCAATTAGCAATCTCTTAAAAAAGGTCTTATTTCACTAAACATTTAATTAAGTTTCATGGACATTTTATAAAACATGGAACTTTATTTTTTATTAAAATGGCTTATGTCTGCTATAGGCTCATTTTGTAAATGTAAGAAACTAATTTAAGACGCACAAACTGGGTGCCGGTGCTGTGAGACATACATGCTTGCTCGGCCAGATTCGCTCGGCCAGATTCGCTCGAAGTCGTTCATCTTCGGATGTGGCGCCCACACGCGATGTTACAAAAAGTGCCATGCGCACCCAACACGCACGACCGACCACGCCGCAATGACGTCATTTTTGCCACACGCACCTTTGCGCTCGTGCGCAGGCGTCGAGTATAAACAAGGCTTTAGGCAATTGAAGATGTTTTTTTAACATTTATTATTTCACATTTAGAACAGGAACATTTAGAACAGAAATGGAATGCTGTGCAGGCACTTTCTTTTTTTGCAGTGAATGCGGTGACGAGCTCAGACCTGCGGTAGGGGTCACATGACCGCGGTATTGCGGTAACCGTCCCATAAACTCGCTTCACCTACAGTCACTGTGGCGGGTAATTAAAAGTAGCATGCGGTTTCACCCGGACACTTTTAGAGGAGGCACAACTTGAGACTTTACCCTATGGAATAAATGGCTTAAGATCTTGTAGTATTAATTTTCACATGCAGTTACAGCATTGTCGGTTAAAAAAAGTATGAAGGTAAAAGAGTAGATAACCTCGAAAGCACGTAGATGTGAATTTGAGAACTTGTACAATAAATATCCATCCCTGAGGAATAATACTTTCATTGTATGACAATAGCTGCATTGAGAAAGGTCGTCTGAAGCTATTATAACAAAATTATAAAAATGTATAAACCAGGGCTTGGCATTAACCCTGGTCTTGTACTTGTCCTTTGAACAAATTAATAGTTTATACACTTGTAAAAACAAAATACAAAAAAACAAGTAGCTTGTCAAGGAATACATTTTTTGAAGTAAGGTTATTCATCTGTGTTTAAGTTAACGTAGCCTATGTGTGTGTGTGTGCGCGGCTGTATGCTCTCCACTAACACAGAACGTTTAGGGAACGTTAGTCTATGGTTCTCTAAAGGTTAACGTTAGTTTGAACCGAACCAAAAACTAACGTTTAGGGAACGTTCCCTCAGGGTTATAACGTTCCCTGAACGTTAAGAAAACTTTCCATGGGAACCAAAACCTAAAGAGAATGTTCCCGCAACCAAAAACTAACTTTCCCAGAACGTTTTTGGGAACCATAAATTGTTAGCTAAAAAAAAAAAAAAACACAAAATAAACCTTGATTCAACTGACTTGAAACTAACGTTAACGTACATGTGAATTAAAGGATAATTCCGGTATTTAACACTTTGAGTCTATTTTCTAGTTTGTTTTGGATGAACAAGATTGGTGGACTTAGACATTTTGACGATGGGTCCTGTCTCGACTTTTTGACTATTTTAGGATCGCCTCTGGGCGCTTCAGAGGGGATGTCTACGAGCATACTGAAACATGTCCTTAAAACAACCCTTAACATTCGTTTTGAAAACTGTGAAACTCAGTGGTTGGTTGTGTTCGTTGATGATTAAAAACAAATATATCGGCGCAATGTATGCTTTCAATCCGTGTTATTTACTATAGTGGAACTATTTTTTCAGATACCTTACAACCGCGTATAAACTTCCGCTGGATACTTGAGTCTGAAGCGTTAGCACACACCCGACCACTTGATGGCGACAACCACTTTGCCGCAGTTGCTCTGCTCACGCTGGCCTACTGAGAGACGGAGAACCGAGAGAAAAGACTACAACCAAATGTAAACAGACCCCTTTCGGTATCTGGTAGCGCAGTAATATCAACGAGCACTGAGTCCTTCAACAGACATCAATGGAATTTTAAAAAATGGCAAATAAAACACGACAGAAACTGTATTTCGCTACGCTACTTGTTTGGGATCATCAATGAACACCACTAACCACTCTGTGAGTTCCACAGTTTTGAAAATTAACGTTAAGGGTTGTTTTAAGGACATGTTTCAGTATTAGGGCTCCAGACTAACTTTTCCACTGGTCGCACTGGTGCTACCAACTATCTCAGTTGGTCGCACCAGCATACGATTTGGTCGCACTTTTGTTTTTTGTTTTTTTTTTGCTACATGCCATGGGATTAATCAATGCATGCTGATGAATAGTGGTCTTAACCCTCTGGGGTCGAAAACCGCGTGCCCGCGTTTTGCTGGATTTTTTCCTTATCAGTGCAAAAGAGAATCAAATTACTCTGTTAATTTTGTTGTACATCATTAGATCCTGTTAAGTTTCTATTTTTTTTGTGGATACTCACAATAAAAACAAAGTGTTGTGCTTTTCGTCAAACAAAGAAAAATAAACATGATGCGCGTTTTCCCTTCTCTCTGTCTTTGAGGTCCGTTCTGAAACGCGTCCGAAACATTCACTTTAACTCTGTCAATACTTGTCAGAGATACGAGAGATGTCTCTTTATGAAGCTGAGATTCTCTTCTTTCAAATGAAGTTTTTTTTTTTTTTTTTTTTTTTTTTAATATTTCCAGTTTATGTAATCCGTTTGAAACCAAGGAGAGTTACAGTTTTTTCGCTCTCCCTTCATTAAAGATAATTAGGTGAGCCCGCCACACCCCCAGCGCTTTTGACATGGTAAATAGGCGATATGCCTCCCACACGCGGCACGCCCCCGATCACTGCATAACAACATGAAGATTCTTCATCAGAGATTCACTGATAGTTCATCGCGTTTTAGGGATGGAAGCACGCTAACGTTACTCCTTCAGAGGATTATGGACAGCTGGGAATAATTAACCTTTTCCTCAGTGGAATTTGAAACTCAGACGAGCGGTTGCATTTTGAAGAACGGATTGACCCCGAGGATACAAGTTCGGAGTAAGTTTAGTGTTTTATAATTCCTTTTCTGATCATAGAGCTCAAATGCATTTTCAGACTATAGTAAATATTAACTCACAACGTTCGTGTAGGCCTATACGCTCGTGTAAACTTTTTAAGTAACTGCTTAGTTTGTAATGATTTAGTGAAATATATTGATCTGCAAGTTTTGTTTGAGTTCTCCTGTGGTCTAGTGGTTAGATGAATTGCCAAGCGTGTTAGAGGTTACAGGTTCGAATCCACCACTAGCATATTTTTTTTCTCTCATCAAAACCGAATATGTTCATCAGTGGTTACAGTCTATATCAAACACACACGTATATAGGACACACGTTTGTGTGCATTTTATTTTGTGATTTCACCGGAATGAATAGTGTCCGCAATGGCAATAGATTGAAAAGCACGTTCTGTGCGCGCGCCGCCACAAGAGACTCACTGTATCCATGACACTGATAGCAGGACACGAGCGCTCAGCTTGAGTTCAAAAACAAAACATTTTAGCTCTAGATCTCTTATTTAAGAGCGGACTAAATGAATGATCTACTAGTTAACTAGAGATGTTTTATTTGTATTAGGTACAGCCGTTCATTGAGTGTATCAGTAAATGCGTGCGGTCGATGAGCCATAAACAGATACTCGCGGTTACGCAGTCTACCAATCAATAGATGTTTCTCTGTCCATCAACAGATACATTGTGCATCTATAATCATAATAGTCCATCAGTTTACTTTGGATAATGTGCTAACAGTTTTTTGCTTTTGTTTTGTTGTGTTTACATCGTCACCATCAGCGTTCAGAAATCATTCTGATATAATTTTTTTTTAAAATCAGCGTTGTAAACAGTTATGCTGCTTAATTTTTTTTAACCTGTGATAGTTTTTTTTTAGGATTCTTTGAATGCACTTTTTTTATTTATATAAGCACTATATAAGAAATATTTTATATATTTTTTTTATATAAAAAAAAACAAGTTTGGTCTTTTTATGTTTTTTTTTTTTTTGAAAGGAAGTGTTAAGTGATATGAATGACTTTAAGTCTTTATGTTCTTAGGAAAGATTTCTATTTTGAATAAATGCTGTTCTTTTTAACTTTTTATACATCGAATCATTCTTAGTTCAGGCTGCCTCACAGCACCTTGATGGGGCATTAGCACATTGGGGGAGTGTCTTTAGTCTCCCCAGGTGTAAATCACATTAATATTCATGGGCATTAACACTCCCACGCATACAGCAGTAATGACCCAAAAACTGATGTAAGAAATTCAAATCGTTATATTGATCTTTCTGAAAGAGTGGTCAGAATGATTTTCACTTCATTTTGAAGTAAAAGTTCTAGCCTACAAGAATAGTAACTCAAAAGTATTGTTTACAACTATTCAGTATGTGTTAAATGGCCTTATTGCGGTGACATTTTTTTTCCCAAAACGTACTAACCACGCATATTTTTTTTTTCTATAAAATGCAAACATGTACATCCATTTTGCTCACATATTATTGTAGCAGAGTTTGTGCTGAATACAGCAAATTTATATGTTGGCAAATGGTATGTTTTAAGTAGCTGAAATAAGCACAAATGTCAGGGCATACCAAAACACAGAAAGAGCCCGAAAACAGCTCAGACCCCAGAGGGTTAATGGACCAATATTAGCAAAGGCTTTCTGGGTTGCAGAATAAATACCTGTAATATATTATATAAAAACTAGGGTGTAACGATACCCTCATGTCACAATTCGATACATATCACCATACTGAACTCACGATATGATATTATTGCGATACTCCAAGACATATGATAAAAGGTTATCAAAAAATGTACTGTTGATGTTACATTTTGATATTACATTGTGGGTTTAAATGAATAGGCTTGGACTCTGTGCTTTTAACCCAAGGACAATAGAGACACCAGAATAAAAATATTCATGAATCTGAAGCTAAAAATACAGAATTATTTTAGACGAATATTCTGGCACTTTTTCACTGACTAGATATATTTCAAATAATATTGGACACTTTTTACTGGTCAGGTAACATAAGACATTTGGTATTATGGATTTTGGACAGTAATGTTATTCTGTAATTTTAAGCATTTTACATTTGAATTATATACAATCTATTTATTTACATTTGAATCATATTCTATCTGTCTGTCTGTCTGTCTGTCTATTATCATCTTTCTATCAGCATCATCTTTCTATCTTTTAAAAATCATTAAACATTCAAATGTATGCATTGCATTTTAAAAGATTAGAGTATTATAATACGCTGATACAGATTTTCGTTATCAAAGTTTATAGTTGTAACAAAAATCAGAAATCTCACACTCCTCCTTATCTTCTGCATTTTATAATCTTTTCCTTTTCCTCTGTCGAGCGATTACTCTCATCTAACCGCTGAAAAGACGTAGGAAGGGGGTCAGTGTTTCGTGAGACCTTTTCATTTTTATATGACTTTAATTCGTGAATTAGTAATTGGCGCGTTTCACCATCAGTGTGCAATGCGCGTGACGTCTACGTCTGTCAATAAATAAACTGCACGTGTCTTGCGGAAGAACATTGTAGCCGGAGCTACTTCTCTCCGTTAATGTCTATGGCGAGTCACGCAGGCACTCGGCTACTCCGCAGCCGCGCCGAGCCGATCCCGGGATAAAATAGTCAGAATATAAACACTTATTATAAGCGTACCGTAGTGATTCAGGATAAGTCAAAAACACGGTTGCATGAAATGGATTCATGATGTACTCCTTCATTTTGAACATAAGTTACGGACTGCAGCAGCTGCTCAATACAACGGCGTTCTGTTGCGTGAGCGTCCACTCGCACTAATGCGACCACATAAAATTTTAACTCGCACATTCTCAAAAAATGGTCGCATATGCGACCAATTTGGTCGCAGTCTGGAACCCTGAGTATGCTCGTAGACAGACACTCTGAAGCGCCCAGAGGTGATCCTAAAATAGTCAAAAAGTCGAGACAGGACCCATCGTCAAAATTTCTAAGTCCACCGCTCTAGTTCATCTAGGGCTGGGCGATAAAACGATAACGATAATTATCGCGATATAATTTTTCTTGATAAAACGATATCAAGAGGTCGATAAATGTTCGATAATGTGTATGCGTCAAAAGCGGAACGAAACTCATTTGAACGGCGCGCGCCACACGGACCGTTAATCTGCTCGGCTCAAAGTCCAAACAGTCGGCAGCGCAGCGCGAGCTCACTAGAGCAGACCGCAGACGCGTTTACTCTGATTGTCTCGCTCACGAGATCCAGTGAGATGCGCTTGAGTTCAGCGAAGGACACAAATGTCTCAGTTTAAAGGCAGATGAAACAGCGCTGACAAACAGGAGAAACACTGTGCGCAACGATACAGTCATAATCTGAATTGATACTGAATCCATTTACCATGGGTTTACTGTAACGTTAGCCTAGTAATATTAACTGCACCATGAAATGTGGGATATACATATTGAATTGTATTATATTATTAATGAAGACAATGTATAAATGACTAATGGAATATAATTACAGTATTTAATAATGTATTTAACTGTTAGACAAGTACTGTTTTTCATACAAATACCATAGAAACCATAGTTACATATTGCCATGATAGTGAGGTGCTAAGTTATAGGCTATGCCTGGGTTTATCTGTGGTTATCATGATCTAAATGCATGATACTGGATGACCTGCCAATGGTTAATTTTAATAAAACTCAAAACAGTCAGAATATTACATTTTACCAAATGTACCAAATGTTTTTTTAAAACAGATGTTACTGGTTTTGTTAATTAACATACATTTAACGTAGTATTAGTTTGAGTTAGGATGCAGATTTATTGTCAACTCACAGTCAAATATGCATTTTGAGACAAAACATGTAATATTAATATTGCAGCCTGCACTGCAGTGCCAACTTTGCTGAAGAAATATTTTTCTATTCAGATATTTATTTTGTTAAGGAAAAATTACAATGTTTGAATGTTCTACCTCAGATTTGTGAAATGTTCACCTGTTTGGCAAGTGTTTGTCATGATATGTTCTGAAAATAAAGAGTAGGGCCTAGTTTAAAACCACAATTAATGCTCTGGTTTCTACAACTTTCACTTAGGAGCAAAAATCTGCCTTTAAACTTGAAAGAAATAAAAATTGGACATTTATCGTGATAATTATCGATATCGATAATTATCGATATCGACTGATATAAAAAAAAATATCGTGATATTTTTTTTTGGCCATATCGCCCAGCCCTAAGTTCATCCAAAACAAACTAGAAAATAGACTCAAAGTGTTAAATACCGGAATTATCCTTTAAGCAGTTACGTGACATTCATGTTAATACTAGGCATAAATGGCATTATAAAATCCCAATTTGCCCTCCAGGTGGGCATAGTAATGGGCGATATAAACAATATGCAATATAAACGATATAAAATTGGTCTACGATAGAGATTTTAATTCTATCGCGATAATGCATGTTGACGCAATTTTCCCGCAAAATTTTGAGTCACGAGCTGCAACCGGCTAGCCTGGTTCTACCAGACTCTCGTACATTTCATTTGTACATAGAGTCTGGCACCGCTCCATTGACAAACGTTTACTTCCTTGTAGGCGGGAACTTTATTGAAGTCAGTCCCAGAGTCACTCTATCTGCCATAACCAATCGCTTACGTTTGGTCGTGACATATGTCTTTTCCCGAACCCCGTGGGAGGATGGCCATAAACACAAAACTAAGCAAAGATTGTTCTTGCTCCGGCTTTAACTTCTTGATATTCGGCAGCGTTGCCACAACGGACCGAATGGCTTCGCTCGCATCTTTCTTATTTTGAACTACAACTCAAAATAACGCACGAGTCGACATCAACGTCATCGTTCTCAGCCACTCCCTCTGTTCGCTGATTGGCCCGGTAAAAAATTGATTTCTGGAAACCGAAGTCTACAGCAGAATCCCAGACGTAGTACTGAAGGAAAATGAAATTGAGCGGAAGTGCGTAGGAGGGCGGAGCCAGGCTAGCAACCGGCTGCAACGCATCATCATATTCGTCATCTTGAGTAAACATATGTCTGAAAGCGAAACGGAGGAGCTGGTGAAAAAGACCGGTGCAACATCCATTATTTGGAGTAGGGCTGCAGCTATCGATTCTTTTTGTAATCGATTAATATAGCACTTAATCGATCGATTAATCGAGTAATCGGATACTTTTTTTTTTGTGTTTTTAAACAACCAAAACAAATAATTCATAACGAAAATGATGTGGCTGTAAAATAATCAAGCATTTGGCTTTTATTTCTCCAAAAAAAAAAAGGTATTTATTCCAACTCCAACATTTGGCTCCAAAACTAAGCCTATTTATTGCAATTTTTACCCATTTAGTATAAGTGCCAACAATGTTCTATGCTCAATTACTTTGGTAGCCGATTAAAATGTCTTCCCCAAAAGTACGAGTGGATTTGGAGAAGCAGGCTGGGGAATTAAATTTTTTGTTGTTGTCTGTAACTATTTGGAAGATGTGACATACTAAGGTCTCGCAAATACTGCAATACAATATTTGTTCCTCCATCACGTCGCGGTGTATACAGTGAATGCATGCTGAAATTATTGTTGCGTGGCTACATAAAAGTTTAAGCATATGTGATGCATTGCCGCAATTGATCTGACTGGCGCGCGCGGCGTGAGAGAGACGAGGGTGCATGCGTGTGTGTGTGTGTATGCGTGTGTGTGTGTGTGTGTGTGTGTGTGTGTGTGTGTGTGTGTGTGTGTGTGTGTGTGTGTGTGTGTGTGTACGCAACTGTAATTATTTACGCGAGTAGATTACATACAAAGTCAATGCAAAGACGCGAATAGACGCATCATTGGCACCGGGCGTCGCGAATGACGCGAACGTCTTCCGCGCACGTTGAAAATGTTTAACTCGAGCGAATGTTTAAGCGTCTAACTAGACGCGTATTTGACGCTCTATTCGCGTTCGGTGTGAACAAGATTACCTTGTTTCAGCGACGCTTGGTGAGAGCATGGAGTGGATGTTTTCGGTTCAGATGCTGATTCATTGCAGTCCTACTGTTGTGGTATGCCAGGTCTGCAGTAGACACATCGCACCTTGTTCTCTTCCTTTTTAAGTATGTAATGATCCCAAACTTTAGACATTCTCTGCCGTTTATGGACATCTTTACTCTCCGCCATCGCGCCAAATAAATTCTAAATGTATCACGCCCTATAGTATAGATCCGCGTATAGTGCGCGTCATAGGAATTTAACGAGGCTTCGAGGCAGAGTTTTTGCCTCGAGGAATTTTTGTAATCGAGTAACTCGAGTAACTCGAGGAATCGTTTCAGCCCTAATTTGGAGGTTCGGATTTAAGCCGTCCGACGAACAGCAGCAAACTATACTCTGTAGGGGCAACAGTTCTGGCTCACACATACTCCATTTTGTAGTGCATATGCGGTGCGTATTTTTTCCGACCCATGTTAACAGGCCTGCACGCGGATGCGGTGCGGCAATGCGTTCCAGGAGCGGTGCAGTGAAGAGATCGTTTCCGCACAGAGTCTGTGCTACACGTGCTGAATTAAAGTGACAGCGCATGGTTCATGGTCAAAATTAACACGAATTGATATGAAAATATAGTAATCTCTCCTTAAATGCATTTAATTAAATTATACTACTACTATTTTTCAATCATTTTCTTTTTAACTTTAAGCTCGGGATAATTAAAGCAAGGGAAACTACACAGTTAAGTTACCTCAACAACGCGACAATAATGGATGCACTTGTCTCTCGTGGAGGTGGAAAAACAAGTTCTTTGTGACCACAATATTTCTTGTAAAAAAGATTTAAATGCAAAAGAAAAGGTATGAGAGAGCTGTTTTTGTCAATTGTGTATGCTTTAATTCAAAATGTTTGCAATGTTAACATAAATGTAGTAAATGTAGTTGCTTGAGCAACCTAATATACTACATCTATATAAGTAATACGTTTTTAAGTGTATTAAGTTTAAAAGTGAATAGTGCATATTACTAGCCTACTGTCTGTACAAATAGAATCGCAATGCTGAAACTCTTATATTATTTTATTAAAGACAATAATAATAAAAAATAGGGCTGGACGATTTTGGCTAAAATCATAATCGCGATTAATCGAACAAGTCACCTCGATTACGATTATTTAAAAAAAAAATCTCATGTCACTGGCAAGGCTTTTACTGTAATGTTTACGGTTATTTTTTCTAATGAAAGAGTGCATAATCATATATTTGTGATTCTAAAATAAGGAAACACAGATAGCTATTAATGCTTATTTATTATATATTTCAAACATTTGAATTAAACAAAGCATACAATGCTTGAAATAAAAATTGTCTTATTAAAAACGTAATTTAGAGTTTTAATGTAAAAATAAAGTTTTCCTAAAAATGTAGAAAATAAAGAACTTTTAAAAAGTTATTTTTGTAAACAAAATAAATTATTGTAAATATTGCCATCTTAAAAGTAAAATGTAACTTGTATAAAACTAAAAAACAAATCATTTTCATATCGTGTATAGCATTTGTAAATGCTTGTGTTAGACACCTGCTTTGTGGAGGCACTTGCTGGGCGTTTGTCAGTCTCTCTCTCTTTTTGAGCAATGCACACGTAGGCCTAATGTCTCAGCAGCGTCTACAGTTTGCTTATGAGCTGCGATTTCTCTCTCTAGAAACCACACTTGTGCATTTTTTTCTCTGATTCGATCATAAACACGCTGGCGAACGATCCCGGCTTCAGTGTCATCATTACGACAATGTGGTATTGATTACAGCTTTTATTCACACAGCACGCGTTTCGGGACTGAACACGGCAATGTTACTAGGTCCCCAACCTGGCATCAATCCCGGTTCGTGTTTGCGTTCACGCAGAAGGAAATTTCCCGACAATTTCCCGGGATCAACGCGCTGTGTGAAAAGAGCTCATGTTGCTTCAATGTGCAGACTGGACGGTGCGGAGTCACGTGACTACACACGCGGTAATATGTTTTAAGGGGAAAGTACATTAACACGCAGTGGGCGGAAATTTTAATAGGATTCAAAAACCGAAATAACCGACATGGTAAAATTACGCCGGTTATAGGCTCTGAATTTCGGTTTCGATTATTTTTCGATTAATCATCCAGCCCTAATAAAAAATAGTGATTTGAAATAAAAAAGAGAGGATAAATGTTGTGTTTGTCGTAGATCAGTTGCGCACTGCAAACGCACCATATGTGAAAGCACAATAATGCGTGCTGCTCCTGCACCGCAACATGCACTCCATGCACTGCACACGGAGTATGTGTGAAACAGGCATGCACTAAATGAAAGAAACCCAATACTTTAAGCTTTTTCTTTGTTAAAGTCTCTGCAGCTAAGTGTACTTGGATTTTATTCATCTGCAACATTATGTTGTATAATTACAGTTTTGCATAATAAATGTTCTCAAAACTATACATACGTTTCTTTTAAAACTAATAGCCTATAGCAGTTTGGCTTTCCTTATGGTCTATCTAACCTGTTCTGAAATTGTTCTATTATAATTTATATATCGTGATATACATTGCAGCCTCTTGCGATAACGATATATATCGCAATATGGATTTTAGGCCATATCGCCCATCCCTAGGTCGGCATTCTGTCACGTGAAAACTATGAAATAACCGTCCATTGAGTTTAGCTGCTAGTCCACAAACGTTTGCCATTATAGGACATTCACACAACATGAACAGAGTACTGTCATCTTTGAGACTGTTAGTTATTACATGATTAAAATGTAAATGTACACTTAAAGCATGGCAATCCCATCAGAAAAATGTGTATCATAGAAAGGGAAGCACACAAAAAAGCCAATTTGTACACCAAAATCAATCCATAATATAATTTTACCTGCAGCCTTTATCCTGTTATGACATGTCTGAGGGTCTTTCCCTCAATGTTTTCCAGTGAATTAAAGGACTGATGAAGGTGGCATGACCTTTCACTGCGCCACTTCAGAGGAAGAAAGACAAAAGTACAAAAAGTTACTCAGACTTTCTATCAGTAAATGTCTTACTTTGATGATGAGAATCATACTTTATATAATCCCAGTGTAGGTTTTCGAAAGAGTGGGTAAAATTGACAAAAAAAAAAAAAAAAAAAAAAAACTTACTGTAATTGCTGGATTTGTCTCTATTTGGGTGTCCGTCGCCCCCCCCCCCCCCCCCCCCCCCCCCCCCCCCCGACCCCGACAAAATCACATTCCAATGATTGATCTTAAAAATGTAAACAAGTATATTCATTGGCAGTTATCAGTGTTCGAAGAGGTTATGTAATGTTACTTCTAACGAATTAATTACGGTTTTATCACTTTATTCATTCCTAGACTATTACCTCTCATGCGTTTGAGTTTTAAACTGGCTGACAACATTAACACAAACCACCAACAACACACAGCAGTGTCAGATTGTAAAGTTATACATGAATAAGTGCTAATAATATCTCTAGCGCGCTTCGCTAAAGCAGTACAAAAACACTCAGGTAGCTGCTAGCTGCTAACTTATTTGCAGGCTGCATTAGGCCCATGTCCGTTACCAGTTTGTAAAACTCTTGTGTACAGACAGTAAAAAATGAAGATAATGATCTTCATTAACGGTGATTATCCGCTTATAGCATTATTTAATCTAACGTTACCCACATACGTGTGGTAACGACGTACATACATTAAAGACAGGAACATAACGTTTAACCTATGCGTTTAACGTTAGACTGTTAAAGAATGAAAAATGTGTTCTTACCTGAAGTGATATCGCCAGTATTTTTACAGACCACGTAACGTTACGACCCCTTACTCTGTTCACATTCCAGCTTTTGTCCTTCATTGACATATCACAACTCACATTCGCTCAAAATAAAAATTTAACAAGAATTTATAAAATAATCCGTGTCCGAGCAGGTAAATCAGCAGCTGCTCACCTCACACACCCGACTCACAGAGTAACGGACGTAGTTTCAAACTTAAAATAGGCGCGCATATTGTCATTGGCTAGTTTCCTGAAAGACAGAAAGATTAACCAATCATGATCAAAGTAAAACGGTGAAACAACCAATAGCAGTAGTTTCAGCGTGGGAACATAGCGAAATGTGTAGTGTATGTAGTTCTCTTACGAGAGGTTCTCTCGTATTGCGTAAGCTAGCTTACGCTACGGAAAGATTCCATCTTTCTGAGAAATTGAAGCCAAAAATTATCCTATAATTTTGTATCCATTGTCAACGCAGTTCAGCTGCAGCAGACCATGAGAAGGCTAGCTAGCCGCTCATTGGTTCGCTCACGGAGAACTGCTTAAGCCTATGAGGGAGCGCGGATGAACCCGCGACCAATGAGAGTCTGACTCGCTCTCCCTACGTCACCGCCCCCGAAGCGGGCGTGGACGAGGCTATAAATACCCCGAATAGGCTGAATAAATCTGATTTTTTCATCCTTCAGCGACGCACCTGCATCTGCTGATCCTGAGAGAGAAGCCGCCGTCGTTTGAAAAGGCACCTTCTAGCGAGCGTGTGGGAGACTGAGGAAGCCGGCCGTCTTCGCCACCTTCAGCCGTCCTGTGAGCTAGCGCCATCCGACGGATTGTATCCTTTATACAAAAATGCTTCCTATATATTGTTGTATCTAAAAGAGCGAGCGTCTTTTTCAAGATGTCTCGTAAATTTTCTGGCGGCTTTTGCCGCGCTCCACTCGAGGCTGGGGACCGCCACCTCTTCTGCGCTCTCTGCCTCGGATTGGAGCACGCCGATCTCGCCCCCCGCTGTGGCGGCTGCGAGCTCTGCGAAACTATGCCATTGTTGACCCCGCGGGCTCGACTTCGGCCACTAAGATGCTTCCGTGCCGCCTCTGACTTCGCCGCGGAGAAAGAAACGCCGCTCTCAGAGGCCGCCGGACCCCCAGCCGGAAGCGTTCACCCCGCCGGAGCCTCTCGCTCCCGCTCTCCATCTCCGCCGCTTCCGGACATACAGCTGCCGCCGAGTGGCCGCTCTGTTGCCTCCGTTGACGCCGCGGACACCAAGGAGACATGTTCGCTTCTCGCTTCAGACGGTGAGGATTGGCCCGATTCTCACGCCTCCTCGGCCCGAGAATCAACCGGGACCCGCGCAGCTACTTCCACCAGCGCTCGACTCCCGCCGCTAAACGGGCTGCGCCCTTTCTGCCTGATCTGCACGCAGAACTCACGAAGTCCTGGAACGCCCCGCTCTCTGCTAGAACTCGCTCTGACTCTTCCACCCCGCGTCGCGTTGTGGACGGAGCCGCAGAGAAGGGCTTTATCTCCATTTTCCCTGTAGAGGACCTGGTCGCCGCACGTCTATGCCGCCCTCCGCGAGATGGCGCTCATCACCTGTGCTACCCGCTAAAGCCTGCAGTCCGACTTCAAGCTTTCAGCCGCCGGCCAAGCAGCTTCTGCACCCCATGTCTACTACAGAGTGAGGTACTTCGTGAATGGGACGAGAGCGGGGGAAAAAATCCCCCTTCAGTCGCGGATTGAGGATTTCCTGCGAATTTTGTTCTGCCTCGTCGCGCTAGCTCCTCTGCAGGCCGCTCACGTGACCAGCCTCCTGCACGAGCCCCACCCTAGCGCCTAGCTAAACACAGTCAGACTTCTCAGCGACACCAGGGCGGCCGCCCTCGCTCGCTCTGACAGCCGCCACAGACCGCCGCCTCCCCGGGGGCCTCGGCAGAGGACCGCGCTGAAAACTGATTACTCGAAGTCTGCCTAGCGTGGTTGAGAAAAAGACGGCGCTCTCTCCCCGCCGCGGCCGGATCGCCGTAAAAGTTTCGCCCTCTGTTAGTCCCCGCTCACGCGGCTACTACAGCAGTGTACCCCGCCATTACCAAGCCGGTATCCCTTCCCGCTTGCATGAGCACAAACGCCGTGTTTACGGCGTCCCAGAGAAATCTCAAAAAGAGCGTAAAAGCCTCTTGTGTAGAAAATGTGCCCACAACACTGTGTTCACTCATACACAAAACGCCGTCTTTACGGCGTACCAGAGAAATCTCAAAAAGAGCGTAAAAGCCTCTTGTGTAGAAAATGTGCCCACAACACTGTGTTCACTCATACACAAAACGCCGTGTTTACGGCGTCCCAGAGAAATCTCAAAAGAGAGTAAAAGCCTCTTGTGTAGAAAATGTGCCCACAACACTGTGTTCACTCATACACAAAGACACTCCTGTTCCCGTGTCTCACACAGGGTCCACTCTCATAAAGCGGTCCCAACCCGCTCGAGTTTCAGAGTACATAAGCGCGCCCACGAACCCGTGCGCGCGTCCCACCTCTGTTACACGGTCCATAAACTTGTGTAGAGAATGTGCCCACAACACTGTGTTCACTCATACACAAAGACACTCCAGTTCCCCTGTCTCACACAGAGTCCACTCTCATAAAGCGGGCAAAGCCCGCGCGAGTCTCAGAGTGTATAAGCGCGCCCACAAGCCCTGTGCGCGTCTTACTTCTGTTCACTCTGTTACAGGGCCCATAAACTCCCCTCCGAGTGTACGTCCCGCTGTTGTAAACACTATCAGCGCGCTCACGCAGCCCGCGAAGTGCAGCGACGGGGACCATGTAGCCATTCACCCCCTAGCGTCACGCTTCAAAGCGTGGGAAGCAGTGGGTGTTAAACACAATAAAGCTAGGCTATCGCTTACAGTTTTGCCGCCGCCCTCCTCGCTTCCGAGCGCGGCTAGAAACTACTGTGAACCCAGAAGCAGGGACGCGCTGCTCCGTTCAGAGATAGCAATTCTGTTGTGCAAAAAGGCTATAGAGAGGGTGCCTCTGGCTATGAGCGAGTCGGGGTTTTACGGCCGTTATTTTCTTGTCCCCAAGAAAGACGGCGGTCTCAGACCAATATTAGACCTCAGATCGCTGAACAAAGTTCTCATGAAGAGACCGTTCAAAATGCTCACTATCAGAAAACTCCTCGCGCACGTGCGCCAGGGGGACTGGTTCATATCACTAGATCTGAAAGATGCATACTTTCAGATCCAGATAAATCCCCTTCACAGGCCATTCTTACGTTTCGCCTCGAAGGCCAGGTTTATCAATACACCGCCCTACCGTTCGGCCTATCCCTAGCACCCCGTACGTTCACGAAGTGCATGGATACGGCGCTCGCCCCCCTGCGGAGTCAGGGGCTGCGAATACTGAACTACTTGGACGACTGGCTGATTTTGGCACAATCTCAGAGAGAGTTACTGTCTCATCGTACAGTTCTCCTCGACCATCTGAAAGTTTTGGGCCTCTCTGTCAACTGGACAAAGAGCGTACTACAACCCAGTCAGACTATCTCCTTCTTGGGTATAGAGCTGGACTCGGTCACGATGACGGCGCGTCTGTCAACGCAGCGCGCGCACCGTGTGCAGCGTTTCGCCGCATCTTTTCAGATGAACAGACTCACGCCTTTGAAAACATTTCAGAGAGCGTTGGGCTGTATGGCCTCAGCCTCCGCGGTGCTCCAGCTGGGGTTACTGCGCATGCGCCCGCTTCAGCTTTGGTTGAGGAGCCGTGTGTCTCACCGAGCGTGGACCACGGGCCACCAGCTGATAAAAGTAACGCAGACCTGTATCACAGCTCTGCAGCCATGGTCAGTGGTAGAATGGTTTCAGCGGGGCGTTTCCATGGGGACAGTTTCACGCCGAAAAGTCATCTCGACAGACGCCTCCAACACGGGTTGGGGAGCGGTCTGCGAGGGCTCACCGGCCTTCGGCCCCTGGTCAGCTCAAGAGAGCCTCCTACACATAAACTGTTTGGAGAGGTTGGCGGTCGAGAACGCGCTCATGCGCTTTCTCCCGCGCATTCAGGGCCACCACGTGCTGATCCGTTCGGACAATATAGCCGTGGTCT
Source organism: Chrosomus eos (assembly GCA_036326025.1). Taxonomy (NCBI): domain Eukaryota; kingdom Metazoa; phylum Chordata; class Actinopteri; order Cypriniformes; family Leuciscidae; genus Chrosomus; species Chrosomus eos. The sequence goes on from JAZAVI010000504.1 coordinate 62,597, forward strand.
CTTATATAAACCGTCAGGGCGGAGTCAGATCCAGGAATCTTTTCCAGCTGACAGAACGCATCTTAGTTTGGTCTCAGTGTCACCTGCTCCCGCTCAGGGCGACGCACGTGCCGGGACATCTGAACGACGGTCCAGACAGCCTGTCCAGGAACCCCATTCCCCCCGGGGAATGGTCCCTGCATCCTCTTACAGTCCAGAAACTGTGGCGTCTATTCGGCAGAGCAGAGGTGGACCTCTTTGCCTCGGCGGAGAACACCCACTGCCCAATATTTTTCTCAAGGAGCGAGGACGCGCTAGCCCAAACCTGGCCCAGCCGCCCGCTTTATGCCTTCCCTCCGGTCTCTCTGTTACCACAGGTGCTTCAGAGAATCAGAGAAGCGCAGCACTCGGTGCTCCTCATAGCCCCGCACTGGGAGGGTCAGACTTGGTTTCCGGAGCTCACGCAGCTGTCACAGACAGCGCCGTGGCCCATTCCAGTCAGAGCAGATCTCCTCTCCCAAGCTCGCGGCTCGATCTGGCATCCCCACCCAGAGCGCTGGGCGCTTCACGCGTGGGTGATCAACAACGATTTCTCGAAGTGGTGCACAGATAGGGGTCTGGACCCGCGGTTATGCGAGGTTCCCTCCTTACTAAATTTTCTCCAAGAGATGCTGGACAAGGGCAGATCCCCGTCCACTCTCAAGGTATATGTGGCAGCCGTCGCGGCGTTTGCTGAACCCCGACGCGGCCAGTCACTGGGCAAAGACGGGCTGGTAGTCCGCTTCCTCAGGGGAGCTAGAAGGATGAATCCCCCGCGCCCCCCTTCGGTGCCGATTTGGGACCTTTCCATAGTTCTTGATGCTATGAAAGCTCCCCCATTCGAACCGCTAAGCACCGTGGACCTAAAGTACCTGTCGCTAAAGACCGTTTTTTACTCGCGCTCGCGTCAGTAAAACGGGTGGGAGACCTGCACGCGCTGTCGACCAGCGCGTCCTGTCTTGAGTTTGGACCTAATGACTCATTAGTCGTTCTCAAACCTAGGCATGGCTATGTTCCCAAGGCGATTGGCACCCCGTTCAGGGCACAAGTTATATCCCTATCGGCTCTGCCTGCTTCCGATAGCGAATCAGATTCTAATCTCCTATGCCCGGTCAGGGCTCTGAGATTATATGTCACTCGCACAGCTCCGATCAGACGATCCGAGCAGCTTTTTGTTTCGTTCGGCGGGCGCACCAGGGGGTTGGCCGCCTCGAAACAGTCCCTATCCAGATGGATTGTTGATGCCATTGCAGCAGCATACGCATCGAAAGACCTGCCATGCCCTTTGGGCATCAGGGCTCATTCCACTAGAGGCATGGCCTCATCGTGGGCATGGTCCAGTGGGATTTCCATTCACGACATTTGCGTGGCAGCGGGATGGGCTTCCCCCTCCACCTTTGTCAGATTTTACAATCTGGAAGTACCCGCCTTGCAGGCTAAACTACTAGCAGTCTAGTATGTTTCAGCTCTTCTGGTTGAGCTGCACTATAGGGGGTTAATTCACACAGACCGAGTTCGCTCTGTCCCTCTCTTTTATGTGCTTATGTACTACACAATAATCCGGCCCGCTCCGCTGGCCGTTTGTCACAGATACATATATTCATTCCCACTTTCGGTGTTTCCCGGGATGCCCCGCGGGACTAATAGTGGATGCTTAGCACGCACGGCGTTGACAATGGGTTCCCGTAGCGTAAGCTAGCTTACGCAATACGAGAGAACCTCTCGTAAGAGAACGAATCGGTTACCTAACGTAACCTCGGTTCTCTCTAGATGAGGGAACGAGTATTGCGTTCCTGGCCGTGCTTGTGCTACTGGCGATGTTCGCTTCAGAATTGAAAAAACCAGATTTATTCAGCCTATTCGGGGTATTTATAGCCTCGTCCACGCCCGCTTCGGGGCGGTGACGTAGGGAGAGCGAGTCAGACTCTCATTGGTCGCGGGTTCATCCGCGCTCCCTCATAGGCTTAAGCAGTTCTCCGTGAGCGAACCAATGAGCGGCTAGCTAGCCTTCTCATGGTCTGCTGCAGCTGAACTGCGTTGACAATGGATACAAAATTATAGGATAATTTTTGGCTTCAATTTCTCAGAAAGATGGAATCTTTCCGTAGCGTAAGCTAGCTTACGCAATACTCGTTCCCTCATCTAGAGAGAACCGAGGTTACGTTAGGTAACCGATTCGTTTTATTTGCAGTCTGTATTTATTTAAGTAATTGGTCAAATGGTGTTTTCATGACAGTGTGAATAAAAATTAATAATGCATGGTTAGGCAAGCACACAGTATTGTAAATCCACACAAAATCACGTAAAGCAAAAAGTTTCTGCTGCACTTGAGGTTCAAATTATTGGAGAGTTGTCTATAATGATAATAATTACATTTTAACATATCCATTGAAAGGCTGTATTATCAGAATCATTAAATGCTAATAATGATCATAATAATACTTTATAAGGCAGATATTTCTGTTGTATGTTGTTGAAAACATTACGTTGTTTACAGATCTTGTAAAGATTTCAACGTTGATTTAGAAGTGTTTTGTTAATTTAGCATTTAGCATTAAACGTTATATCAACGTTGTTTCAACTGACATTATTTCAACCATATTGAAGGTCGGTCATATGCCGGCTGGGTTGTCCATTAGAGGCTATATATATATATATATATATATATATATATATATATATATATATATATATATATATATATATATATATATATATCTTATGATAAAACTGGAGAGGAAATACTTGTTTAAGTAATTTCACAATCACTCCCACGCAACAGCAACTGAAAAATACATTGAATCTGGCATGTTTCATATTTGCCAGAAGAGAGCCATAAAATAATGCCCACCACCTCCAGCTGCACCACCACCGATTCCGGAACTCTTCGGGACTCATAAATTTTGATAAATTTTCGCTACACAATAGCGCACACAGGCAGGCACAGAACTAGCTAGCGAACCTAGGTCTTAACCTAACTCTAACCCTAACCCTAACCCTAACCTAACCCTAATCCTACCCCTACCCGTCCCCCGGGCGAGATGCCCCAAAATTTATGAATCTCGGAACTCTTCAGGGTTGCCATCCATTTGCCAACATCGTACAAAAACCAAACAAATGCCAGAAGAATCCAGAAAATGCCAGTAAGATTTTTCTATCTGGGATATTTAACAGTGCTTCACATATTGTGAATAGCATCTAAATTACAGAAAAGTCTGTCTCTCTGTCTGTTAACCACATGTCTCGAACCGTTAGTCCAATGGATTTCATACTTGACAGGTTTCTTGCAACGGGCTATTAGAAATGCATTTTCTCTGAGTTCACTGTGTAGCCTGCTCCCTGAAATGTGTAGTTAAATTTTCCATATTTATTGTATGTCATTAGGTCAGTATCAGTATTTGCTTTCTACCATAAACAATTGACCCTTCGCGTGGAGCTTGATTGACAGGTGTTCTGACCAATCATACTTCGCCATCCGCCATTTTGTCGGACAAAGCAGTCAGGAGAGTTAGTAGATTAACATGTGAGGATTTGAACTCGAAAAACTGAATATACTGGCGCCTTTCCGCGGTTAAAACAACATTCCTTCTTATGTTAATTCATGTTTATTTGATGCTATAAATGAACTAGAAGGAAGAGATTATCAGATCACGAGCAGCTTTAACTGAGGCTCTACAGCGATCTGTCACGACACATTAAAGAGCCACAAAACGGTATTTATTGTTTAAATTTCTTTCAAAAAATGACCATATTTGAAAGGTGAGACTTTGTTTAATATGCTTAATATCAAAAGTAACCGAAAAGTAACCTGGTCTGTCCTGTCTGTCCGCGTGTTGTCAGTCTCCTCTCTGCTCCGCAATGTATTTTTCACTGCGTGAGAGCGTGAGAGCGGCGTAGCTTGTCGGACATAGCGACAGTAACTAAGGGGGGCGGGTCTTTGCGAAGGGTCAATTAAAAATCTCACTGAACTTCTGCTGTGTAATTGTAACAATGAGCTCTCAAACACACCAAACCAACAATTACTAAAAAACACACACAAAAACTGATTTTGCACAGGCATTTGCACTAGTTAACATTAGGCTATGTAAGTTCTGGTTTATTGGGGTGGTGTTATAAACTATTGTGATGTTTAAAATGTTTATATGGATATATATATAGTCATATTATACAAATCTAGTGATTGTAAACTATGCGTTTATTAATGTTAAGAAGCGCACATTTGTTAACAAGTGTACTTAACATTATGAGAATGTTCAGCAAATAACATGTTCCCGGAACGTTATGATAGCCTAAATATAATATTCAGAAAATACTAATGACATTATAAGGAGGTTCTGAAAATGTTGTTCTAAGAACGATTTCTATCAACGTTATGAGAACTTTCATCAATCACAAATAACGTCATAAAGACGTTCCAAGAACATTGTTCTAAGAACGTTTTTAATCAACGTTATGAGAACTTTCATCTATCACAAATAACGTCATAAAGACGTTCCAAGAACATTGTTCTAAGAACGTTTTCTATCAACGTTATGAGAACTTTCATCAATCACAAATAACGTCATAAAGATGTTCCAAGAACGTTGTTCTAAGAACGTTTTCTATCATTGTTATGAGAACTTTCATCTATCACAAATAACGTCATAAAGACGTTCCAAGAACGTTGTTCTAAAAACGTTTTCTATCCACGTTATGCGAACGTTCAGCAATCACAAATAACGTCATAAAGACGTTCCAAGAACGTTGTTCTAAGAATGTTTTCTATCCACGTTATGCGAACGTTCAGCAATCACAAATAACGTCATAAAGACGCTCCAAGAACGTTGTTCTAAGAACGTTTTCTATCAACGTTATGAGAACGTTCAGCAATCACAAATAATGTAATAAAGACGTTCCAAGAACGTTGTTCTAAGAACGTTTTCTAGCAACGTTATAAGAACGTTCAGCAATCACAAATAACGTCATAAAGACGCTCCAAGAACGTTGTTCTAAGAATGTTTTCTAGCAACGTTATGAGAACGTTCATCAAGCACAAATAACGCGATAAAGACGTTCCGAGAACGTTGTTCTAAGAACGTTTTCTATCAACGTAATGAGAACGTTCATCAAGCACAAATAACGTGATAAAGACGTCCCGATAACGTTGTTCTAAGAACGTTTTCTATCAACGTAATGAAAACGTTCATCAATCACAAATAACGTGATAAAGACGTTCCGATAACGTTGTTCTAAGAACGTTTTCTATCAACGTAATGAGAATGTTCATCAAGCACAAATAACATGATAAAGACGTTCCGATAACGTTGTTCTAAGATAGTTTTCTATCAACGTAATGAGAACGTTCATCAAATACAAATAACGTGATAAAGACGTTCCAAAAACCTTGTTCTAAGAACGTTTTCTATCAACGTTATGAGAACGTTTATCAAGCACAAATAACGTGATAAAGACGTTCCGATAACATTGTTCTAAGAACGTTTTCTATCAACGTAATGAAAACGTTCATCAATCACAAATAACATGATAGACGTTCCGAGAACGTTGTTCTAAGAACGTTTTCTATCAACGTAATGAGAACGTTCATCAAGCACAAATAACGTGATAAAGACATTCCGATAACGTTGTTCTAAGAACGTTTTCTATCAACATTATGAGAACGTTCATCAAGCACAAATAACGTGATAAAGACGTTCCGATAACGTTGTTCTAAGAACGTTTTCTATCAACGTAATGAGAACGTTCATCAAGCACAAATAACGTGATAAAGACGTCCCGATAACGTTGTTCTAAGAACGTTTTCTATCAACATTATGAGAATGTTCATCAAACACAAATAACGTGATAAAGACGTTCCGATAACGTTGTTCTAAGAACGTTTTCTATCAACGTAATGAGAATGTTCATCAAGCACAAATAACATGATAAAGACGTTCCGATAACGTTGTTCTAAGAACGTTTTCTATCAACGTAATGAGAACGTTCATCAAATACAAATAACGTGATAAAGACGTTCCAAAAACCTTGTTCTCAGAACGTTTTCTATCAACGTGTTGAGAACGTTTATCAAGCACAAATAACGTGATAAAGACGTTCCGATAACATTGTTCTAAGAACGTTTTCTATCAACGTAATGAAAACGTTCATCAATCACAAATAACATGATAAAGACGTTCCGAGAACGTTGTTCTAAGAACGTTTTCTATCAACGTAATGAGAACGTTCATCAAGCACAAATAACGTGATAAAGACATTCCGATAACGTTGTTCTAAGAACGTTTTCTATCAACATTATGAGAACGTTCATCAAGCACAAATAACGTGATAAAGACGTTCCGATAACGTTGTTCTAAGAACGTTTTCTATCAACATTATGAGAACGTTCATCAAGCACAAATAACGTGATAAAGACGTTCCAATTACATTGTTCTAAAAACGTTTTCTATCAACGTAATGAGAACGTTCATCAATCACAAATAACGTCATAAAGACGTTCCAAAAACGTTGTTCTAAGAACGTTTTCTATCAACGTAATGAGAACGTTCATCAATCATAAATAACGTCATAAAGACGTTCCAAGAACGTTGTTCTAAGAAACGTTTTCTCTCAACGTTACAAGAACGTTAATAACGTTATATGAACGTTCCAAAAACATTATTTTAATAACGTTTTGTCCTAACATTTAAACAACTTTTAAAGAACGTTAGTGAATGTTCTGGGAACGTTCCCTGTTAGCTGTATGTTTCCTTTATTCATTTGTATATTGTTTCTCTCTTTATAGAAACCACACTCAGAATTACACTCACCCTCAAACTCACTCACACAAGAAACAGAATAAGAACTATCTCTCACCCCTTCATTTCATACTCAGGAATTTTTGGCCTTAAAGTGGTGTTCTGGCCGACACACCTGAGTGAACCTGGTGATAAACCCAGAACTAGCACCTAGACTGAGCGTCTACCTATTATCTTCACTACACCTACTCTTGTCTTAAATTGACTGCACTTCTAACTACTGGTCTCAATAAATCATATCTGGTTCTTGGGCCTTTAACTGTAAATTCCCTCACAGGTTTAACACAGATTTTCGGATAATCTAGGTGGCGATGTTTAATCATATGTCTAGTCAAGTATAGATCAAAAGTTTGCGTAAAACCATACTGTTTTATTACTATTACTGTGGACAACTCTGGTGAACCTACAAACAAACAATGTTCCTTACCTCTCTGTACATGTTAAAACTTATTTTGTTCAGTTTTCTGTATTTCTGCATATGTCTGAAATGATAATACTCTCTGAAACACATGGACTGAGCAAATTCGCACCCTTTTTTTTTTCATTGAGATGCAACATCTAGTAGAGGAAAAAAATGAAAATAGTGCATACAGAGCTTCAGGAGACACGCCCACAAAACCATCAGCATCTATTAATAATTTATCATTTCTTTTTACTGAGGCTGAAGGCGCCAAGGATGTCAGCATTTTCACACTGAACGTCACTGCGACTGTGGCTATTTAGAAGGGTTTTTTAAGTTGTTCTGAAGTATATTTTATGATTTTATCCAGCTGATCTGTAATCATGGGAGTAAAAAGTGTCTTGATTTTAATTATAGTTGCGCAGACATGCACTGCAGTCAATGGTAAGTACATCAGCTCAAACATGAGCCATTAAAAAAAAATCTGATCATTCTGAATTGCAAGACATTTGTCAGTTATGTCCTGCTGATGTGCTGTAAGTGTTTATATACTATTATAAAATGTATTAATATTTAAAATTGGCTTTTATTTTTAGTTTGAGTAATTTTGGTACGTGATTTTGCTTTTTTTATTAGTTTTAGTTTTTATATTTCTATTTAATTTTATTTTTATTTCAGCTTTAGTTTTAGTTATTTTATTTCAGTCTAATTTTTGTTTAAGTTTTTTAAGTTTACATTTTCATCTAATGCTTATATTTTATTCCAGTGTTATTTCAATAACGAAAAACTATTTTTAATAGTTTTAATTTTAGTTAATGATATAACACTGTGCTGTATATAATACAGATGGGTGATAGAAATCTTAATTTATTTATCATATGATGAGAGTAACAGCTATTTATGGGTTGAACTATGAGGTGATCTGTTGTTGTTAATGTATAAAATATTGCTTGATGGATGATTGCATTGAAGGAACTATATTGTTCGAAGGAAGTTGTTTTCTGTAGTGGCATAGGTTTCATTTAAACATTGCAAAGGACACACTATTGCTGTAGATCATATTTCATGATACAGCATAAACAGCATTTTTAACAAATGGGCATGAGTGAGTATGTGTCTGTGTGTGGAGGTTCTGTGTTTATCTGCACATGTAAGCTAGCATTCATGCAATATAAATATAATCCAAGTTTGGAATTAAATTCCTCCAATACAACAATCTCCTTCAAAGCCTTTTCTCAAATATGTCCAGGTTCTCTTAATTATTCTCTGGTGGTTTTATGAAAGCTTTCACTAATAATCTTTTGTGTTGATTACAGATTCTGACTGCGGTCCGCCTGCTTCATCTTACTATGAAACCATTCTTCTGAGTTCTTCAACAATGCCTACTAGTAATATGCAACACAATCTCAATAACAATTTCTAGCTATTTTACATTTTGCAGAATTGGTGTCAATTCGTACAATTCATATTTCACTTGTAAAGTTTTTGTACAACCTGCTAACACTCCAGTAATGGTCATGTTTAATGGAGGATCTCATGCTTACCCTTTTTCTAATAACTGTATGTTGACCTTCACTCATTGTTTTTTGTGCTGGTTACAGATTCTGGCTGCAAATTTGATATTGGTTTTGGGTTTATAGCCTACTACATCGATACATCAGAAGCAGCAGTATATAGTCACAACACTACAGTAATCCCCGAAACATTGAACATCTCAGAAGAGGCTGTTCTCTTCCTCCAAGGCTTGATGGTCACACGCGTCATGCCCTCGTTCTACATCTTCATCATCCTCATTAGTTTGCCCCTGAACGCTTTGGCCTTGGTGACGTTCACCTGTAGGATTCGAGTGAAGAAACCAGCTGTGATCTACATGTCTCACCTGGCGTGTGTGGACCTGCTCTTCACCCTGCTGCTGCCTCTGAAGATCCACTACCAGCTGAACGCTTCAGATTGGGTGTTCGGTGAGGTGGCGTGTCGTGTGCTCAGTGCTGCTTACTACTGCTACATGTACTGCTCCATACTGCTGATGATGTGCATGAGTGTGGACAGACTGCTGGCTGTGGCGCTTCCCATCGCCTCTCTAACCTGCAGGAGTGCAAGGAAAGCCACGTGTGTGTGTGTGCTGGTCTGGCTGCTGGCGCTCGCTGGGACGGTGCCACTTCTCTCAATGACACAAACGGTCAAGATTAAGGATGTGGGCGTCACTTGTCATGACGTGCTGTATCAAACACAGAAGTATGTGTACCTGTTCTCCATCCTTTCCGGCCTCTACTACTTTGTGCCACTGGTTGTAACATTAGTGAGCTACTTTACCATAATATATGTGCTCAGTGTAAAGTCTGATCGCTTAGCAAAATCTTCATCATCTTCAGACAACCGAAGGAGAGCTGTGATTATGGTCATCACCGTGCTGATGGAGTTTGTGGTGTGTTTTGCTCCAACCAATGGCATCCTGTTGTACCACTGTGTTCATTTAGCTGAAGGACAGGGAGATTCATCATATGCTGCTTACCTGTTGGCTGTGTGTTTTGGGAGTGCAAGTGTTTTCCTGGACCCTCTTCTGTACTACTACGGCTCATCTCAGTGCAGACAGCAGATCAGATCTGTGTTTTTGTGCAGGAAGGCAAAAAGAGCAAACACACCATCAAACTGATGCTCTCACTACAGCTGCACAATACAAAACAAAAATTAAGTGGATCTCTCTTATAACAACTGCCATATTCTTGCTTGACAAGTTCACTACATTGTATTTATCTGCCAGTATTTAGATTTACAGATTTAGTGTAAATATTATTCAATTTACTACTACATCATGCAGTATATTAACAATATGTAGCTAACGTGTTATGTCAGTGAAGGTTTTGGATCAGTGTTTATAATGCATAATAGGCTATATTATCACAAACATACCGTATGTATAATACGTCACCCATATCCATCTATATTAATAAAAAAAATACTACTAATAATAATAAAAATAAGAAGAAGAAGAAGAAAATAAAAGCTGTAATAGCCTACCATTTGACTGAAGCCATTGGATCATTGGTTCTGCATTTGCACAGAGGCTGTCAATCAAGCACTGTGTTAATCCATATGTTTACCCAATGTAAATAAACAGCATGTGCTTTTCAGGCAGACACATAACCTGTTGTGTTTAATGCATTTTAGATATCTAGCTATTTCCTAAAATGAAATATGTGTTCCTTTCCAGTCAAAGTATGATCTGGCTATTGTTTTCTTTAATGTTACGTTTTTGATTTGGCTCATCATGTCTGAAAGGTACAGTATGTACGATTTTTGTATTAAAATATCCAAAAACCACTTGCACAGTGTTATATTATATTTCTTTCATGTGTGATCTTCCTAAATGTTTCCAAGAAATAATAAATTCAGAGAAAATCAATTTTAAATATTGACCGTCTCTCTAGTGAGGGTTCAGTGAAAAAATCGGCAGCTGGCAGCAGGAAGAAGCAGCCGTTGACAGGCGGAAATATTCAGCTGTAACAAATTGGAGAGAGAAGTCTGTGACATGTCAAGAATATTACCAGATGTACACACTGCAGCCCTGCAGACACTGCTTACCAGGTATATAAATTATGAATAAAAATGTGATCATTGCTAGGTGCTTCATGACAAAATGCAAATGTGCAAAAGTAGGAATATGATTTGCTCAAAGGTTTCTCTGTCATTGCTCAGGAATAGTTAAGTGTTAACTTTGCCCGATATGCTTCTGAAAGAAAGACATAAAAATTGTTGTCCACAGAGATGTGAATATGAATTTTGCTCTTCAGATAATTCGATTTTAGAATAATTTTGATGAATTTGTGAAGTTAATTTCTGTCTAGAATCAACTGAGATCAGTAAAATCTCAGTGTGTTTTCTGTCCAAATACATGTTAAAAGTAGTGCTGGGCAACGATTTATCGCGATAATATATAATAAAAAATAATATGTTTGTGTGTACTGTGTATAATAATTTTTTATATATAAATATACACATATGCATGTATATATTTAAGAAACATTTGCATGTATATACTGTATATATATATATATATATTTATGCATAATTAATATTATATATAAATATAATATTTTATATATAAATAACATATTTTCTTAAATATATACATGCATATGTGTGTATTTATATATATAAAAAATTATTATACACAGTACACACACATATATTATGTTTAAGTATAACTTTTATTTTGGATGCGATTAATCGCGATTAATCGTTGCCCAGCACTAAATTACAGTGACTTTTGATTTGGTGTCTAGGCAGAGTTTGCAATATTAAATGTCTTCTGAAAACTTCTGAAATTGAAATTGAATTGAGATTGAAACTGTTCTGATAGTTCCCTTGCTGGATATAGCAATTTTGTGAAATGATGACAAAAATTAACATGTTGTAGCAGCTGGTTAAATGTTGACTAGAAAAATAAGCTTTTAGTTTGGCAAGCAGGAAATTGAAATTGAATTGAAACTGAAACTGTTCTGATGGTTCTCTTTGCTATAGCAATTTTGTGAAATGTTGAGCCCTATTATGCTATTTTAAAGTTTCCTAATGTTGTTTTGGAGTCTCCTACAACAGGTTTACATGCATCAAAGTAAAAAAAAAACTGTTTCATTTTCTCATAATATACATTTGCACATCAGCACATTTTCAATGATTCTAAACCAACTCGTCAGATGAATCAATCTCTCTAAATCCCTCCTTTCTGCAAGCTACTCTGCTCTGATTGGCCAGAAAGCTCAGTCTGTTGTGATTGGTTTATCGCGTACAGCACGCATGTCGAAAACAAAAATGTCAACGCCAGCTCTGCTTGTCCTGAGGCTTATACACTGTAAACTAAACACAGTAACGAACGATGAAGTTGATTTTACCATGTAAATCCGAGCGCTAGTCTGTTGATGAAACATTGGAAAAACTAGTTATTCAACCCGAACCTCTTTAGCAAGGACGACTCGAGCAGGATGTTTCTCAGTGATACACTACTCAGTTTGAGGCACATTGCAACTGTAATTCCTCACCAACAGCATTAACAAGCACATGTCCATCAATAAAACGATTATTTTACTTGTAGCCTACTTATCTATTTACTGAGTATTTTTCTAATTTACTGCGTTGAACATGTGGAAACTGTATCAATAACAGAGCATACATTAGAAAAATGATTTGTCGTTGGAATCTTATTGCATTGCGTCTAGTTTGGACACGTTGTTAGGCCGCGTGTCCAGCAAAGCATTTGTTTTAGCCAGCTGAAAACGTTAGGCGCCCTGCTGAAAACACCTACCTGTGGAGCCCTTTGGCCGCGCAGCGTTTTTTTCAGTTGAGTTGCTTAGCTTGCCTTGATACGGAATATCTAGTGTTAATAGTATTTCATTCATTTCAAAGTTTGTTTTTGTGTTTCTATATAAAAATGTTGATACAATGTAAAGTATTTGATGTGGTTCCTGTTTTAAATTATTTTGTTCCATTATTATGCTTGATGTTGTCATCAGTTGATGTTGTACAAGCAGAATGTGATGATTGGTCGGTGTGGTATTTGTCCCGCTCCTCCTCCAATGTAATTGGACGGATGGGTAAAAAGTGACAGTGATGAGCGCTGCATTTTACCCAAAGTTGAACATTCTTCAACACTCTGCGACTGGTAAAAAATGCTGAGGGCTCAGTGAATGTGAATATTCACATTCAGTGAATATATATACACTCACCTAAAGGATTATTAGGAACACCTGTTCAATTTCTCATTAATGCAATTATCTAATCAACCAATCACATGGCAGTTGCTTCAATGCATTTAGGGGTGTGGTCCTGGTCAAGACATTCTCCTGAACTCCAAACTGGATGTCAGAATGGGAAAGAAAGGTGATTTAAGCAATTTTGAGCATGCATGGTTGTTGGTGCCAGACGGGCCGGTCTGAGTATTTCACAATCTGCTCAGTTACTGGGATTTTCACGCACAACCATTTCTAGGGTTTACAAAGAATGGTGTGAACAGGGAAAAACATCCAGTATGCGGCAGTCCTGTGGGCAAAAATGCCTTGTTGATGCTAGAGGTCAGAGGAAAATGGGCCGACTGATTCAAGCTGATAGAAGAGCAACTTTGACTGAAATAACCACTCGTTACAACCGAGGTATGCAGCAAAGCATTTGTGAAGCCACAACACGCACAACCTTGAGGGGGATGGGCTACAACAGCAGAAGACCCCACCGGGTACCACTCATCTCCACTACAAATAGGAAAAAGAGGCCACAATTTGCAAGAGCTCACCAAAATTGGACAGTTGAAGACTGGAAAAATGTTGCCTGGTCTGATGAGTCTCGATTTCTGTTGAGACATTCAGATGGTAGAGTCAGAATTTGGCGTAAACAGAACGAGAACATGGATCCATCATGCCTTGTTACCACTGTGCAGGCTGGTGGTGGTGGTGTAATGGTGTGGGGGATGTTTTCTTGGGACACTTTAGGCCCCTTAGTGCCAATTGGGCATCGTTTAAATGCCACGGCCTACCCGAGCATTGTTTCTGACCATGTCCATCCCTTTATGGCCACCATGTACCTCTGATGGTTACTTCCAGCAGGATAATGCACCATGTCACAAAGCTCGAATCATTTTAAATTGGTTTCTTGAACATGACAATGAGTTCACTGTACTAAAATGGCCCCCACAGTCACCAGATCTCAACCCAATAGAGCATCTTTGGGATGTGGTGGAACGGGAGCTTCATGCCCTGGATGTGCATCCCACAAATCTCCATCAACTGCAAGATGCTATCCTATCAATATGGGCCAACATTTCAAAGCAAAGAATGGGCCAAAGCAACAAAAACATGGGCCAAAGCAAAGAATGCTTTCAGCACCTTGTTGAATCATGCCACGTAGAATTAAGGCAGTTCTGAAGGTGAAAGGGGGTCACCTAATCCTTTAGGTGAGTGTATATATTAGGGCTGTCAATATATTTAAAAAAATTAACGCGATTAATCTCACCCTTTTTTGTGTGATTAATCGTACACTTATCGTGAAATTAAACATACACTATTTATTTTGTTTAAAGTGCCCTTATGGATTTTTGAAAATGACCTTTCAGTGTGTAACATAGCTCTAAGTGAATGAAAACATCCTGTTTTAAAAAGTTTTAAATCTAAGCTGTGTCTGTCAAAAAGTAAGAGTCAACTCTGAGTCAATGAAATTAATCGTTTTTCAAATGAGTCATTATCCGTTTCATTGTGATGTCAAGACATTAAACATTAGCATATTGCCCGCCCACTTATTGCGTGCGCAGACACCAGGGACAACTTGAACCTCAAACCGGCAGCTGATTCCTGTGGATACTGGAATGCATCATGTCGAGAAGACGCTGTGCTCTACAATGTTAAGGTGGTTAAGGGGAGTTTTTTTTTTTCACTCCCCAAGGGACGAGCATGTGAAGAATCAGTGATTAAAATTCATCTTTTCCATGATACCACAGGACAGCAGCGTAATCCTAAACTTTAGCTGTGTTCCCTTTATTTTACTGACGACTGCTTCTCAAATCTCGGAGTTCAATGCAGGATTCGCAAACCGCTTGCTCTTGAAAGATGGTGTTCAAAATACTTAGTTTTGAGTTTTATATTGTGTTGGTCTCCTGTTAACTGGTTAACTCACATTATTACTGTCTTACTGAAATACTTCTGCTAATCAGCTGTGGGCCACTATTACCTAAAACTGTGTCTATTAAACTGTGTAACTTTATGACTCTCTATAGGCTTCTCCCCTGACTTTATGCCTCCACGTCCCTCCGATTGCCTGCGAGCTATACGGTAATTTCTCTACTGTGCGACAGAGAGTCGCGTGGTTATGGCGCAATCGTTAGCCTATTTTTACAAAAACTGCTTCTACAGGGCCATAACGTAAGATACAAAGTAATGGAGCCTTTTATACATTGTCATGTTTCTTTAGAAATAAATAATGGACAAATGGAGTCTTTGGACGCCTCAGATGTAAAGTTATTCGCTGTCAAAGTGACGCCAAAATGAATGGGAGTCAATGGAATGCTAACAGCAGGTGAAGTTCTACAATGGCGGTGTCCAGAGAGGCTTCAGTTTCCGGCTGATGGATTTTCCCCTTGGTCCACACCAGATGGAATGCGACTACGAGATGCGTCAAAATCAATCAAAACCCACAGCCAATCAGAACAGCGTGTGGGCGAGCTCTCGCGACAAGTGCACAACCCCAGAGAGTAATCTTGATTGAACTTGCAAGAAAGTTCATAAGTGCATAATCAAATTCACAAATATTACATCATATATACATTATTAAAAATACATAATGAGTTACTAAAACAATCTTTGTCAAAGAATACTCTTGTTTGTTTACAGTTTTAACGTTCTTGGTTCCATTTTTTTAATTTCAAGACAGTGGCGGCGCCAGGGGGAGCTAGGTGGTGCTGTAGCTCCCCTATAATAGCCATAGCACCCGCCCAGCACCCCAAGAAATGTCTGTGATTTTTTTTATATTTATATTTTAATGTCATCTCATGTTTGAATAGTCTTTTTCATGTTGTTAAAAAAGGGTATTAAAGAATAATTAAAAAATATATATTTAGTCTAAAAAAACATGAGGCCCAAACAGGCGATCTTCTTTGGCCAATGGACGCGGCGCCCGGTGAACGTTTGCAGACATCCCAAGTCTCACGTATATAGATAGCGGCTCCCTGATGGACACAAATTAGTTCAAATCTCGCGGAATCTAAGCTCCAAACGTGTAAGCGCGCGCAAGACAGAGAGAGCGAGAGACCTTGCGTGTGTGTGTGTGTAAATCTGTGTGTGTGCGCATGAAGCGCATGTAGCGCGCGCAAGACAGAGAGAGCGAGAGACCTTGCGTGTGTGTGTGTGTAAATGTGCCTGTGTGCGCATGAAGCGCATCTAGCGCGCGCAAGACAGAGAGAGCGAGAGACCTTGCGTGTGTGTGTGTGTGTGTGTGTGTGTGTGTGTGTGTGTGTGTGTGTGTGTGTGTATGTGTGTGTGTGTGTGTGTGTGTGTGTGTGTGTGTGTGTGTGTGTGTGTGTGTGTGTGTGTGTGTGTGTGTGTGTGTGTGTGTGTGTGTGTGTGTGTGTGTAAATGTGCGTGTGTGCGCATGAAGCGCATGTTGCGCACGCAAGACAGAGAGAGCGAGAGACCTTGCGTGTGTGTGTGTGTGTAAATGTCGTGTGTGCGCATGTAATGCAAACATCCCCCCCCCCCCACACGCACCTTGCGTGCGTGTGTGTGTGTGTAAATGTCGTGTGTGCGCATGTAATGAAAACATCCCCCCCCCCCCCCCCCCCCCCCCCCCCCCCCCCCCCCCCCCCCCCCCCCCCCCGTCAACAAAACCGAACTATCGGCCCAAAATTCAAAGCACCGTCTATTAAGTGTTGAGCATCCCCATAGCACCTGCAACAGAAAATCTCTGGCGCCGCCACTGTTTCAAGATCCAAGGTGAGTTATCCATTGTTGATTTTACGGCTAAAAAGCAGGGAGCACTAAATGATATTCAAAATCACATTATGCTTTTAACATTAAATAAAGCACATAAACAGTACCTGAGATTATCATTGCCACACTTTGTGTTTTTTTTGTTCCAGCTGCGAAGTTACAGAAACATAGAAACCGTTTCTAAAATAGAATCGTTGTGTATCGCTGGTTAGGACAAAAACTCTGATTAGCATGGAAAAGATACCTTTCGTCGCGGCGTCGCAATGCGATTGGTTAGGGACACACACAGTGTAAGGTCACATGATTCTGAAGGATGGTGGGCTTCTCTCCTCCTCTCTTCCAGTTGGTGATAGGTGTGTTCAACTTGAAGGGGTGCTGAATAGACCAATCGGTTTATGACATCAAAGTACCGCTATAGAGTGATTAGAGAGCAGATGGCTCTGCATGCTTTTAAAATTGATGCAAATGAACTTACAGATTCTATGGTTAATGTGCCATGGCTAAAAGAGAATTGCTTGCAACTAAATGTGTCCAAAACAGTATGTTTTTCTCTAAGTCTAACAGTATTAATAAGGAGCCTGATGTTTACGTGTCAGGGGTGAGGCTGCAGGTAGGGCCACAAAATAAATATCTGGGAATACTGATTGATTCTAAACTTACATTTAAAGCTCACGTAAAAAAGGTTTGTAAGCAGGTTTAATCTCTATAATTTTAAGCTTACTAAAGATAACATGTCATTAGAAGCAGCTAAGATGTTTATGTATTCTACGGTTATTTCTCACATGACTTTCTGTTTAACCACCTGGTCTCAGGCGAGTTCAGTGACTCTAAAACCATTATACCTTATACAAACGTACACTTAAAGTCTTTGATAAGAAATCGGTACATTCTCATCATTGTCCAATATTGAAAAAATATCATTTATTAAGTTGGGAAAACATGATTAAGTATGCAAATGTATGCCTGATCTATAAAATTATTTATGGTTTATCTTCTCCCCCTCTTGGTCAGCTAGTTCGTATTAAAACAACTGATTATCGCTTTGCAAGAGGTGCATTAAGACAAGACTGTATCATACAGCTTAGACGAAGTAAATTTATTCAGTCTGCCTTTTCTGTCAAAGCTGCACAAGAATGGAATATTATTCCGACAACTATAAGATATCTAGACACATATGCTTTATTTAGGGTTCAATTGAAGAATTGGTTAATCAGTACTCAGTTTTGTCAACATTAGAATCTCATATCTGCTAGCCATCCTATTATTGTTTGTATTTTGCTGCATTGTTTTTAATTGATCCAAAATTGTTTAAATTGATTTTTATGGAATTGTGTAATTATTAAAATTTCTATTATGTATTCTTAATTTTTTTTTTTAGATTGAATTGTAACATCTTGTCCATGGACTACGGATGAAAAATAGCCTTTGGCTAATTCTGGTACATTTACAGGAATGTTTTATTAATGTACAATCGCTCTTAGAGTATTGTGATGTCATAAACCGATCGGTCTGCACAGCGCTTCTTCAAGTCCTGCGTGCTTTTGTTAATGAGAGTGAACATTTGAAGTAAAAGTCAGATATTTCATGTGTATCTGATTTGTCTTTATTTGATAAATCATTAATAACTACTGTGTACCATTTCTCAAAATTGTATATGCAGAGGCTGTAAGGTGCCGATCACTTTAGGAAGCCACAAACCCCTTTACACAATAATGGATCCTCAAAGAAACGGTGATAGCCTAAGTGAAACATTTCTAGATCTGCGGTTTACTGGCAACACCACTTGAGCTCTTACTGGATATTCTGTGGAGATTTATGTCCTAACCACATGCATTACTGTATAATTTGGAGAGTGCTGCCAAACCGCAAGACCTTGCATTGTGAACTCTCCAGTTGTTTTTTGTTAACAGAAGTGCTTATAATATGGAGTATTTATCATTGCCATTAATTATCATTATCATTATTTTCCTTTAGGTCTGTCTTTTCAATATGTAAAGTCAAGTATTTCAGTTTTTAATTTACTCCACAAAGCGAGTAATGGTCTAAAATATTCCTAGCCTGGCTCCGCCCTCCTACGCACTTCCGCTCAATTTCATTTTCCTTCAGTACTACGTCTGGGACTGTGCTGTAGACTTCGGTTTCCAGAAATCAATTTTTTGTAGGACCAATCAGCGAACAGAGGGAGTGGCTGAGAACGATGACGTTGATGTCGACTCGTGCGTTATTTTGAGTTGTAGTTCAAAATAAGAAAGATGCGAGCGAAGCCATTCGGTCCGTTGTGGCAACACTGTCGAATATCAAGAAGTTAAAGTCGGAGCAAGAACAATCTTTGCTTAGTTTTGTGTTTATGGCCATCCTCCACGGGGTTCGGGAAAAGACATACGTCACGACCAAACGTTAGCGATTGGTTATGGCAGATAGAGTGACTCTGGGCAGATCCAATAGTTTTAGACTTCAGTAGAATACCCGCCTACAAGGAAGTAAACGTTTGTCAATGGAGCGGTGCCAGACTCTATGTACAAATGAAATGTACGAGAGTCTGGTAGAACCAGGCTAAAATATTCCTGTATTACTAAGCAAATTTGCACCCTATTTCTTGAAGATGCACCATTTTGTTATGGTAATGGTCTATATATATATATATATATATATATATATATATATATATATATATATATATATATATATATATATATATATTGTTTAATATATAGAAACAAAATCTTTTTAGTATAAACTTTCAGACACACCCAAACCAATCAGTGTTCTTCTCATCTCGCTCTATCAGGACCGAAGGCTTTGGTGATGCCACCACATTTTAAACCATATCCTGTCATTTTCACTCAGAAGAAATTACTCATGAGTGAAGAACAACACCGTGCGTCCATGTCTATCCATCTTTTATGTTAAAGTTGTGAAATACTTTAGAGTTCGAATTTCCGCTCATCTGTATTCATGGAGAACATAAATGACTTTCTTTCATTTACAGTTAATCAAACATTCGATGGATTAAATGGTAAGTACATCAGCGATTTCATGAGTGTCATGACTTTAAGTTGTGTCTAGCTGATGTGATTAATTTTTAAATGTATGTACTTTATTAGGTAATGTAGTGCAAAGCTGTTTATGAGTCTGAAGTCTGTTTTTGTCAGATGGGTTTGTTTTGCACGAAAGTCAGTCAATTAAAGCATTGATTGTGTTTGTGTTTTGGTTACAGATTCTGGCCGTATGAAGTCTTTTCCGTATGGCTTACTTAACCAGACAAATCAGAACCCTGTGACAAAGTTTAATAGAAATAATCTAAGTGCAGATGCATACAATAACCAAACTATTCCATTCTCTGGAATATTGAGCATACCAGAGGAGGCAGTTCTGCTATTTAAAGGCTTGATGGTCACACGCGTCATGCCCTCGTTCTACATCTTCATCATCCTCATTAGTTTGCCCCTGAATGCTTTGGCCTTGGTGACGTTCACCTGTAGGATTCGAGTGAAGAAACCAGCTGTGATCTACATGTCTCACCTGGCGTGTGTGGACCTGCTCTTCACCCTGCTGCTGCCTCTGAAGATCCACTACCAGTTGAACGCTTCAGATTGGGTGTTCGGTGAGGTGGCGTGTCGTGTGCTCAGTGCTGCTTACTACTGCTACATGTACTGCTCCATACTGCTGATGATGTGCATGAGTGTGGACAGACTGCTGGCTGTGGCGCTTCCATCGCCTCTCTAACCTGGAGGAGTGCAAGGAAAGCCACGTGTGTGTGTGTGCTGGTCTGGCTGCTGGCGCTCGCTGGGACGGTGCCACTTCTCTCAGTGAGACAAACGTTCAGTGTCAACAGGGTGGGGGTCACCTGCTTTGATGTGCTGCAAAAAAATGACTTTCCAATGCTGTTTTACTCGTACCTTTTCTCCATCCTCCCCTGCATCTACTTCTTCCTGCCGCTGGTCGTCATCTTAGTGAGCTACTCTACCATCATATATGTGCTCAGTGTCAAACCTACTCGTTTAACGACATCATCTTCTTCCTTAAACAAGGAAAGAAGAGGAGTGATCATGGCTACTGCCGTGCTGATGGAGTTTGTGGTGTGTTTTGCACCATCCAATGGCATCCTGTTGTACCACTGTGTTCGTTTAGCTACTGGAGGAAACAGAGGAGTGGATACCTATCCGGCTTATCTGTTGGCTGTGTGTTTGGGGAGCTCAAGTGTTTTCCTAGACCCTCTACTGTACTATTATGGCTCGTCTCAGTACAGACAGAAAATCTGCTCTGTTTTGAGACGTAGGCAGGCAGAAATAGCAAACACATGATTGTGGAAATCTGAATAATAATAATTCAATGAAATGTGACATTTGTCATTTAAAACAAAAATAACATTTTGAAAAGTTTAAATAGTCGAAATATAGAAAAATAAGTGTTCTAAAAAAATCTTCATAGGAACGATATAAACTAAAATAAAAGCTGTATTTAAGCATTAAATTACTCTGGATATAATATCAACATCATTATCATCATCAGAAGTGTGCTCTGGATTTAACAAATTTCATTCATTCAAATGTATTCCCAATGTATTAATTTGCCAGTTTTAATAATATGAAGTGTATGTATGCAGTGGCTCTGCGTGTGAGATGCATGTATAGATTAATGTATTCTAATATTTAACTACATGCATACAGTATATTTATAATATAATATGCTTGCTGTGCCAATTAAATATCTATCTATCTATCTATCTATCTATCTATCTATCTATCTATCTATCTATCTATCTATCTATCTATCTATCTATCTATCTATCTATCTATCTATCTATCTATCTATCTATCTATCTATCTATCGATGGATTTGTGTGATTCCATAATAATAATAATGAATAAAAACTGTAATAACATTTGATCGTTTATTAACATTTACATATACATTTTTTTACATGACACACAGAGGCTGTGATTAAGCAATCCTCTAGGTGGCGCTGTTTATCCATATGTCTACCCAACGCATACACCTAGCCGACTACATACTGCTGTTTTAATGCAATAAATTAGGTAACCAAAATATACAACTAGTCCTTCGTTAATTATGTTTAAAAGGTTCTTATACATTTTGAAGATGATACTTAATTAATTAAATGGTATGCGTAGAGACAATAAAGATATATGGCAATTTTGCAGAAACATATTGACCGTGTTAATGTGGGTGATAGAAACTAGATATTTTGACAGCATAGCCTAAGTAACAATAGGCTAAGCCTATCAAGTGATTGATTGTTTTTATCAGTGACAGTCATCACTTCTACTTATATCTTTACTGATACTACATAAATTCTTAAGAGTCTTTGAACTATTACGTCATGTTCTTAAAGAATTCTGGCGATCGAACTGTGAGGAGAAAAACTGACGCTTCACAATAATACAGTGATGGTTAGCTAAGGAAGAGCACATTTTGTTTTGGAAATGTCAGGTGCATTGAAATTATGTATTTGCAGCATGTAACTGAGGAAATATATAGGCTACATATTTCGGTCCACATGAAATACCTGTGTAAATGCGTCGCTCTGAAGGGCGTGTCCCAGGTAAGGTCACATGACTTTGCTGAACGGAGCTCCGCACCTGTCTATAAAGAGCTGATTCTGTTTACATTCAAGATGAAAACACTCAAGCTCCGCTAATTACAGTCTTTCCAGTCAATTCCGCCGGATAATGGCTCACCCATTGACCTGGATTTACGCCGTGATTCTGTTAATCAGCGTGAACTTGTCAAGTCAAAGTAAGAATTTGTTTTCTTGTTTAAATTTAACGAAACTTGTCTCAACTCAATAGCCTACTTTAATATATGAAAACGTTTTATTTGCTTATTTCCTACCGAGATCCACTTAGCCTATAAAAGTTACAAATGTAAAGAGTTATGAGGTTTACTTTCTGATTTGTTTAAAAAGAATAAACTTCTTTTAAGTATATAGCCTACATATATTTATTAATATAATTTTATGTATGAAACCTGATTTTACATTGTTTAAAACTACCTACAAAGTATATGTGGAACAAAACGTTTTTTTAATGCATGTTTTCTTCTGTTTAGCCTTTGCTATGAGTAATAATAGCGTGGATCACGACAAGTATTCGTTCCTTTACAGCAGACAGATTTCATAATGTAGCTTACATGTTGATGCATGCTGACCATGATGAATCTTTGTGTTTAGTATGAATCATTTAAGCTCTGAAGTGATGCATGTGGAGTAAATCTATCTATCTATCTATCTAGATTCTGACTTGGACAGAGGCTTTACTGGTGATGAAACTAAGGAGGGCGTATCGGTGACGTCCACTGCTGTTGGTGTACTGAACAGCAAGCTCACCCAGATCTTCTTCCCAGTGGTGTACATCATTGTCTTCAGTGTGGGCTTCCCAGCCAATGCTTTGGCCATCTGGGTGTTCCTCTTTAGGACGAAAAAGAAACATCCCTCATCCATTTTCATGGCCAACCTTGCACTGTCGGACTTGCTGTTCGTAATCTGGATTCCTCTTAAGATCGCGTACCATTTTAACGGGAATCACTGGATCTACGGAGAAGCCATGTGCAAAGTGCTGGTGGGCTTTTTCTATGGGAACATGTATTGTTCAACCGCTTTCATTGCGTGTATTAGTGTCCAGAGGTATTGGGCCATAGTACATCCTCTTTCCAGCAGAAAAGGAACAACAAATTGGCGGCAGGTGTGTCTGTGTGTGTGTGGCTGGTTGTGTGGGTTATTACGGTGCCTCTTTATCTTTACGACCAGACCGTGAAGGTCACCAACCTTGATATTGTCACCTGCCATGATGTCACTCGTCCTAGCCAATCACTATACCCTTCTATCTACTTCCTGATTATGGGAGTTGTGGGATTTGTAGTTCCCTGCGTAGTAAGTATAGTGTCGTATGTTCTGATGCTGCGTGCCTTGAAGAGCTCGATGACTGACGCTAACATCGTTCAGAAGCGGAGGAAGGCTGTCGTCCTCATCGTCACGGTGCTGGTGATGTTCCTGGTGTGTTTCACCCCCAGTAACATCATGGTTCTGGTGCATTACTCCCTGTTCTATTTGGGAGTACAGGACAGCGGCTACGGCTTCTACATCACCACGCTATGCCTGGCCAGCCTGAACAGCTGCGTCGACCCGTTTGTGTATTATTTCATCTCAGATGAGTTTAGAGAACATGTCAGAAACATGTTTCTTTGTCGCAGCGAGCGCACCGCGCAGAGGATGCGAGTTTCCTTCAGCGCATTGAAGTATTCAAAGAAAAATAGTACCTTCACGTCAGACACTGACAACACGCAGAGTACTTCCTACTAAGAATGATGTATGAAAACCATAAACTGTTTTGTAAACTTGTGATATGCTCTACAATACCTCTTGAAAACTGTATTAGCTCTGGTTATTTTATTATAAAATGTTGTAAGGGCTAGAGGGACAAGTTTCTGAAACTGGCACTGAGTTATAGTTGACATTTCACATGTAATTCAAGAAAGAAGTAAACATCTTATTTCATGAAATCTCGCTTAAATGTAAAAATCCTATAGGGGTTTCATACCAGCACTTCTTGGAATTCCAAATTGTCCTCTTGAATGACAACATCGTCACCTTGGAAATGTCGAAGCATTGTTATCATTATGTTTGCCATTGTGTCACTAGATACAGGTTGCCTTAAGTCTCTCTGTGTTACTGGGATTTCTCAGAATCTTCTGATGCCCTTTAATCCAATTCTGTGAAAGTTCTCTTGAAACTGACTGAACAACTTGGTGCTGTAATAGATTTGGAGTATCTGTTACAGAAACCATCTAGCATTTATTCCTGTCTAAATGTGTGTAGAAGGAGCTCTAAAAGAATGTAAATGTGTTCTGTGACGTGTGAATGTATGACCGGCAAGATATAACCTCATCCAGATTTGTTCTAAAGCACTGAATGCTGAAATGGCAGCACCATCCAATCTTATACACGTTTTCTTTTAGATATTTGTTTCTTTGCACACTCATGGCCCCACTTGGTTTCAAAGCACATCTGTTTTAATGTTGTTATATAAGTATTTGTATTTTTTTTTTATTAAGAATTGAAAATGTATTTATCAATAAATTTGTCTTTCCTTGTTCCCTGGTGTGTGCGTGTGTGTTCTTAACAAGACAGACAGCAGGTAGAAAATGACCAAAGTCCATGGAGTAACTTTTTATTTGACCAGTTAAATCATAAAATCTATTTGCATGTTGTTTGCAACACACATCAGTTCACAAGTTCATTGTTCTTTTTCCAATTTACCCTTCACTGATTTTTGAGACAGAGAAAAAGCTAGATATGGAGGGGGGGGGAAATTATGTGACAAGACATTATTTTAAAATAAACCATTCAAAGATTTTATTTGATGGAGTGGTTGAACAGAATATTTAAGAATAATTACCTAAAATTATAAAACTTCAAAAATCCAGAGCCTCTGTGATTTTAATGAAATCAAAGGTTTATCTATCAGTTGTGCAACTTTATCAAAGAGGTAGCCAATTTATTTTTAAAATTAACCTCAGTACATTGTAGTGCTTGTCTTATACTGTATACCATATGTTAATGTTTATCTGAAGATTAATATATTGAGTTTTTAGTTGTGTTCAGTGTTATTTTAGTTTTCGTAACCTTTTCTAGTATTTTTATCCGTTTTTTAATTACTTCTATTTTTTTTATTTCAGTTTTAATAGGCTAGATTAGGCTTCAATTAGCTGACAAGGCAAAATAAGGCGTAAGATAGTTTCTCTTTTATTTATATTTATATTTTATTTCAGCTTAATTTAAATTTAATTGTTTTACTTTAAGTTTTAGTTAAAAATAACGATGCAAGTTTGTAATGTCATTTTGATCAAATAAAGATGATCATTATGTGTATTGACTATTGTGTATTGACTCTTATGTTAATGTAGGCCTATTTTCAATTGTATTGTTTATTCTGTCCCGTCTTTCTTGTGAGGAATGGACAAAATAAGACTAACATACAGATGATAATCTTGAATTTTGAAATAACATTAAGAATGTTGTTATTTCATCTAACAATTTAGACCATCTAACAATAAAATGCCACGTATAGGCCTACACTTTAAACAGCACTGGTAGTTGTTAAAACTGAAAAATTTAAAAGTTTCAATATGACTTTGGTTTGCTCTCTCTCTCTCTCTCTCTTCTTCTTCTTCTCTTTTCTCTCTCTCCCCTTCTTCTCTCTCTCTCTCCACTCTTCCCACGAGCAGCTAGTGGTTGATTTCGATCAAAACTCACGCGCAACTGGATTGATGGAATGCGTCAAGCGTGTGACGTATGCAGGTGGAAATCGACGCGCGTTGAGTCCTCTGAGGGTTAAGGTGTGGTCCTTCCTTATTTCAGGTCGACTCAAAACATTTCACGGAGGTAAAAAAAGAGCTCATAACAGGTTGTTATTCAGTTTGAGAAATAACGAAAAGTTTAAAAACTCGGAAGGCTGTCTCCGCGAGTTACCCGGGTCTGTTTTTTTCCGCGTGTGTTTATTTATGCGTCGGCAGAAAAGGCACCGCCCGGTGAGTTACTTTAACTCGTCCCCTTTTTTTCATTTTCTTGTTTTTCTGATGTATACATTTCGTTGAATTCACTCATTTTAATATGAATCTATTTGTTTTTTTTCAGTTTTAAAAGGGAAAGGGCGTGTGCTTGTTATCCCGGGTCCAGACATTTTACCAGGTCGTTAAAGTATACTACAGGGCGGCCTCAAACAGTCTTCTGCCAATTATTTACATAATTGTTTTTGCAGTGGGGTTGCCAAGCAACGCGATGGCTATATGGGTCTTTCTGAGGGCAAAAAAACTTCCTTGCCATTTCTGGCAACCCGGCCCTGGGTGACCCGATGTTTGTTATTC
>JAZAVI010000505.1:0-125792 GCA_036326025.1 Chrosomus eos
TTTTTTTGATGTATCCCCCCCCCCCCCCCCCCTCGAGGAAAACTCCTCCCCTCCGTAAAAGAATATATAAACTACAAATGTATTATGTTAGACGAGATTGAAATGCTACAGCGATGAAATAAAGAACTTCTGCTTTAAAAGATACCTCACCGTCTCCTGGTCTGAGCTTCTGACTTTTATACACTTTAAGAAGAAAAATTTCACAACATAACACTTCTTTCAGTAGTTTAGTGGGTATGAGAATAATATAATTCATCAACTATTAAAACCTCAAAGCATTCATCAATATTTGAGCATTTGAATGTTTTTATACTCGAAACATTGTATGGTTTAGATGCCGTCAATATATAGATATTCCACATTTTAATGTTTATGCAAACTTAGAAATGCAAGAGTGCTAGAACCTCACTTAACATGAATATCTATGAATGAATAAAGCATCAAATATGTATTTTTGGTCAATGGTGATAGTCATTCCCCTCCGGACAGCTTGAGATTACAGTAAGAAGATAATAGATGACAGACTCGTGCACATATTCATCATTTCTGTGATGTGAAGCTGGAGTATTATGTGATGATGATGTTGTGTATATGTGGCATTATGTGTTGAACTGAACTAACAGACGTGATCCACAGATCCAGCTGATACAGCATCAGAAACTGCTGGATTATTATACAGAGGTACGACACGTTCATTTATACTGACAGCTTTATAACATTAAACTATCAGTCAGTCTGTAAATGCTTCATCAATAACTGTTGATAGTGTAATAGCCTTGACTTCAGTCATGTACAGTTTCTCTTCTTCCTCTCATGTATCCTGCAGTGATTGTGAGTATTGTTGAGATCGCAGTGTTTGCTGCTCCTACTGTGATTCTTCTTCAGATCATCTGTGCAAGAAGAGCTGGTGAGTTTTGAGCCGCACACAATCTGATGATTCATGATCTGAACAATCTGCAATCATGATAAAACACATACGAGAGGTCAGTCAATGCTTTTATTTTGCAGGGAGGAAGGACTCGAAGCACCCGGAGGAAATAGAGATGCCCACAATATTACAATAAAACAGTTTACAGCGAATCTGCAACTATATTCACAATAGCAAAAACTCAAAGAGGATTGTTCATTTGTTTTATTTTCTTGTCAGAAAACTCTGATTACCCTGAAGAAATAGTGACACCATCAATTTTAGATTATAATATTTTTTAAATAAAAGACCAGATTTATTTAAATTTATATGGGATTTATGGATAATTGCCTACAGTGTTGAAAGTCATTTTATTGTGCTTCATATGTAAACTGCTGTAAATATAATATTAAATACAGTAATGGACAGAGTCAGACTGTATAATCTCTCTCTGTTCTGTGTGATGGAGCTGATCTGAGGATTCTTGTATCTTGTCTGTTCATTCCTGTTTTTAGCATATTTTTTCATTTTGTATGATTGCTACTAATTTTCTTAATAAAACCTCTGTAATTGTGTTTAATATGTCTCATTTCCTGAGATGTTGATCCCATTGACTTCAATACAGTTTTGTGATGTAAAAAGCTATACTGCCCTACAAAGGCAAAAGACCTTAACTCACCAGAGTGTGAAACTGAGAATAATGACTTTAAAGTTTTTTTGTTGTCCAGCCAATTGTATGATAGGTAGGACACTGAAAATTTGCAAAGTAGTTGTCATAATGAATATATTTATGTACATAAAAAAAATTTGAGGTCAAACTTGACCTTTGACCCTTATTCGGAAGTTACTGTATTCTGCCTTTGCATTATCTGCAAAACAATAATGGGTCATACAAAGGCAAAATACCTTAACTTCTAATTTAATGACCATTTTGACTTTTATCACTCTATACCAACATTTCTATGATAACAATGATAGCCTTAAAATTACATTTAGTGAGTTCTGTCTAGTAAGGCTTAATATTACATCAATAGAATATTACAAAATAAAAAATAATGAGAAGGCTATTATCTGTACTGGATCATTTTAAAACGTTATCGCTGTACTTAATTTAAGTAAAATAACTCAAGAGGTACTGTTAAAGTAACCTTCCACAAATATTTCTTACATTTGAGATTTGGCTATGCCAGTAATATGTAGACGCTCTTTCTCAAATACCATTCACCCTTTTCTGACAAAACGTATAGGAATATGCTTATATCTAATGACATTGTATGTTTTCCAGAATCAATGAAAAAACTTTTCCTGGACAGAATTGATATAGTCAGTTTATGACAGTTTACAAAGAAGGGAGTCTAACAACAAACTAATTACATATAGGCATAACACCGTAACTTCAGCGCGGCAAACACATCGCTGGTGGGTAAAACAAAGGCATAGTGCCTTAACTCCACTGTAACTTAGGCATTCTAGAGTGCAGCGGAACAAAGCTAAAAGACTCTAACTGATGTTAAGGGCTTCTGCCTTTGCTTTCCCTCTGATTTTGGAAGTTATGGCAAAAACAACATCTTATTTTTAGCAGAAAAGAACAAAATTGACACAAGATATTTTTCCACATGATAAAACTGATGTCCATTGTTCCAAATATGGCAAAAACTCATTTTGACCAAAATTGAAGTTAAGGTCTTTTGCCTTTGCACGGCAGAATACTTAACAAATGCATGCTGTAAATTATGAAGCTCAGAATTTTCTACTTCCTAGGTACTCTTGCTGCAGCATCTGGATCAGTTGCAGAGGTTTGACAGATGCTGGAAGGAGAGAGCATTACAATAGTCCAGTCTGGAGAGAACAAGTTGTGTAGCTCCGATAGGAAGGGCCTGATCCTCCTAATGATATAAACTTGCAATTGCGAGTTATAAAGTCAAATTCTGAATGTGGCGAGATAGTAAGGCGGAGAGCAAGATGATAACCAAGGCTACGTTCACACTGCAGGGCTTAATGCTCAATTCCGATTTTTTGAAAAAATCCGATTTTTTTGCAAGGCCGTTCACATTTCCAATTAAATGCGACCTTTAGTGATCTCCTGTGTGAACGTGAAATGACCCAGAAGTGACCCGCATGCGCAGAAGAGTACTCAACGGTCAACGACGTCACTTGCTGTTTGCGGAAGTACCTAAACATGAATGTCAACAGTGGAGCTCGTTTAGCAATATTAAAGTTATTTTCCCAACAGAGCCAGCACAATTACAATCTTTTCGTTTTAAGAAGAAAATTAAGAAGGAGGAGAGCGTTTGAGCGCCTTCGATTAACTCACGGGAAGAGACACGTCTTGTCTGTGGCGGACCATAACAGTGCAACACGTTGGAGTGTATTGACAGGTGCGTGCTATCGGTGCTATCGTACGATAGCTAACTTGTTTATCTTCTCATTCCCGCCTACTTCAACGCAGAATTATGACGTTTGTCGCATATCAACGGCGTGCGGGTCGGATACATGTGACCTGGCCGTTCAGATTGAGGTCGCATTTCAAAAGATCGGATACGTATCGGATTTGGACCACATACCCAAGTGGCCTGGGTCGCATTTGAAAAGATCGGATCTGTGTCGTTCAGACTGTCATGAAAAGATCGGATACAGGTCGCATAGGGGCAAAAAAAATCGGAATTGGGTCGTTTCAGCCTGCAGTGTGAACGTAGCCCAAGATAAGCAGAAATAAAACTCACATTAAAAGGTACTCAAAATCTTAACTGTAGCCAACTACGCCACCTAGGGACTTTCACCCCAGGATATACCAGTAATCAAGAGTAAATAAAAAAAACCAGGTTCGTTCTCCCCAGAGAGGACTGAGACAGTTCTGCCAATTAAGACACATTTTTATTATAGTAAAATATAATTCACATGACAATCACTAATAAGTACCCTCAATACATTTACCTTTTACATTACCCACACATTTGAAAAAAAAGGTACTTGACATAAAGAAAAGAAATAAAATAACCTAAAAATAAAGACTCAACACAGAAGGCAGCACTCGGGTCATCAGAGACACTAGCAGGGAAAAAGAATCCGGCCCCACCCCAACCAGTAATCACTCACTACAACCACGCACACACATTGGTGTTGCACACTAGAAAGGAAATGAGAAACACTCAAGTGTTATACACTACACCCCAAATAGAGAGGTGGGCAACGTACCCCTTTACCAATGGCCACAGGTGACCCCCAAGCGCTTACCAAGTTACAAATAACAAAAAAAGAGAGAAAACTTTATAAATAAAACCCCAAGGGCAAATGTAGATAGGCTACCCTAAATTATTGTACAAACAATTGCTTGTTCTTCAGTAAACTTCCCCAATGGGAAGCACCTCGTCTACAAAATATATACACATAAGGAAAGTCAATACTAATAAAAGAAAATACCACAAAACAAGTTAATCAAAATAACACAATTCACAATGGAAACAAAACAGCAGCGTAATCCGGGTCCGTGTGTCCTGCCATTATATGTTTACACCACTCAGAGCTGGGAGCGAGCTGGTTACGTCCCTCCGACCTGCACGCACACACAGCTGTGAGATTTAAGTTGTTTTCTTTTTTACTAAACATGAAACGCTCCACCAGAAAAGAGATCATACTCACTGCGTTAACATTGATTCTAACACGACTGTACAGGCGCTCGCTGCACTCGAACTGTGTAGTGACTGCAGAACATGGGTTTTAAATTACACACCAATATCATGAAATCATATTCCACATTTCACAAATTCACATACCTTCCATCAATTAACGGAATAAATGCCCGGACCACACGACTCCACTAGGAAGAAGTGCAACCAGGACGCCACAAGCAACGCGCACACCCAGCAATTTGAACGCTGCACTTTTATTTAGAAGAGCAATCAAGGTAATGATGATCAACCAGCCGGTTACATGACACCACTAAATCTACTGGGCAGATAATTCCAGTTCTCCACCAGAGGGAGTAATGGAAGAAAAATCCCCAATCTGCTACATAAGGGAAAATTTACTTTTTTTGAAACCTCAGAATATCAATCAATCAATAAAAACTTTTATTACAGACTCAAGGTCCAAATCTTACCCACAACAATACATGTAAAGGGGGTTTTGGCTAATGTGCTGATTAGGTGATTGTGCTCGCCCCAGGGTGTCAATCAAAACACATCACAGGATTCAGAATCTTCTCATCTTTACTTATTGTGTATATGTATGTGTGTGTGGTCTGAAATAAACAAATGAATAACATTACAATAGGTAATTACAGTCTTCTTCATACATGAGAATAATATACATGTCATTCTACATTCAATACAATTATCAGGGTTTAGACTGCACTACCGAAATTAACCGCTAGATGTCGCATGAAGCGCATATAATGAGGATCGTGAATTCTCCGTGTCTCTGAGGAAACTCTGAGTCATCATATATCGGCATGGTCACGAAAATACGACGAATACTATGAACTTGACACTCATTAAAGTGTTAACATTGCACTAAGTAACCACAAACAAAGTATACAGAAATAAATAACTTTAGTAACTTAAATAACTTTGTATCTGTTATATTTATGACGGTCCGACTATGACGTGAGCCTAGTATCGTTAAGGCAATAAACAGCTCGATAATTTGCATCAACCAAAACAGTAATGTGGCAGATAACTATTACTAAGGCACAATTAAGTAAACAGACTTACATTTTATCATGAACGCACACACAGAAGATAAACACTGAAGGTTAGGATACGATGCGCGTTCTTCTCTTGACTCCACTTGCTAGCTATTCAGGAAGTTTCTAACTCGCCACCTAACGTCATATCAGCGTCACCAGTAAGTTCGTCGCTGATTGGTTAGATCTCCTTAACATCGCCGCCCCCAAATATGCCGGGGCATATTTGTTCCTGCGTCTAAGTTTCTAGGTGTCAGTAATCTCAGGTAAAAGGATGAGGCGGGCAACAGGCCGCACATATAACCGGCCTTTGACGTTGATTTCTACAGACCTTACATGTCCGTCAGCCCCAGGGAATGTCCTGACTACTCTCCCAATCAACCAGAGGGCACGGGGTAGCTGAGGGTCAACCAACATTACAACAGATCCAACTGTAAGGGGTTTAGTGTCTGCGTGCCATTTCTGACGTAACTGGAGGTTAGGCAAGTAGTTTCTCATAAAGCTTGACCAGAAATGATCAGTAAGGACTTGACTCTGTCTCCATCTACGCCGTCCTATGAGCTCAGTAGCGGGGTACATCACTTGAGGTAGAGAGCTGTCTGGCCGCCCCATGAGGAGGAGATTTGGGGTGACTGGATCCAGGTCAGCTACATTGGAGGAGACATATCCTAGAGGCTTGCTATTGAGAATTCCCTCTATCTCAATAAGCACTGTTTGAAGCACTTCCTCTGTCACTGTTTGTGAACCTACTACTGTACGGAGGGCATTTTTGAGGGATCGGATTTCTCTCTCCCAGATGCCACCAAAGTGGGGAGCACTAGGAGGGTTGAAGAGGAAGGTGATTTTTTGTTTGGCAAGATGTTGTTGAAGCTCTGGGCTACAGTTTGTTAAAGCTTCTCTTAATTCTCTCTCTCCACCGTGGAAATTGGTGCCATGGTCAGAAAGCAGTTCAGATGAGGTGCCTCGACGTGCAATAAATCTCCTCATAGACATAAGGAAAGAATCTGTGTCTACAGATGTGAGGAGCTCAATGTGTACACATCGAGTGGTCAAACACTTGAATATTATACCCCATCTTTTTTCACAGCGTCGTCCTACTTTTATTTGGAAGGGACCAAAGCAGTCCATCCCAGTGCTATAGAAAGGAGGTTTGTGAAGTCTTAGACGGGCTGGGGGTAGATCAGCCATTTTAGGGACCTCAGCTTTGGCCTTCCACTTGCGACATTCTATGCAGTTGTGCTGGAATTTGCGAATTGCCTCACGACCTCTTAGTATCCACACGTTTCTCCTCATTTCGGCAAATACCCGTTCTGTTCCCGGGTGACAGAGCTTACTGTCATAGTCCTGTATGAGCAGTTTGGTCGCTGGATGGTGAGGATCCAGAACTATGGGGTGAATAGTCTGGAGTTCTAGACCTTCAGCACGACGTAGACGTCCTCCAACGCGTATAAGCTGACTGGCTTCATCAAACTCTGGTGATAAAGTGAGTAAACGGCTCGTAGTGGATACAGGCTTACTAGCTTTCAAACGTTCATATTCCTCTGAGAAACTGTCACGTTGGATATTCTGGAAGATAAGGCATTCTGCCTTCACATAGTCTTTAGCCGTAGCTGGACTGGATTGGTTTGGGTCACTTTGACTGTGCTGTACTGTGGCTTCAACAAGGTCCTTCCATGTACTGTACTCGCTGGGGTTCAAGGGGTTTGATACTCTGGTGACACCGCAGAATACACTCTTTTTCTTTTCCATCTCATCCTCAGGAGGTTGTAGCACTGGCATAGCTGGCCATTCTGATTCAGCCTGTAGTAAGAATGGTGGGCCTTGACTCCATCTGTTTGGTGACGCAAGTTCTTTTAGGCTGCGGCCCCTTGTGAGGTCATCTGCAGGGTTTCGTAGAGAATCTACGTATCGCCATTCATGTTGGTCCGCAAGGTCTTGGATTTCTGAAATCCTAGTCCCTACGAAGACTTTAAAGCTACAAGACTCTGATTTCAACCAGGAAAGGACTGTGGTGGAGTCAGACCACAAGACCACTTGGCTTATTTCGATTGTAAGTTCAGTGTCTAGTAGCTTTGCCATTCGAGCACCACTAAGCGCTGCACACAGCTCTAGTCTAGGGATAGTTTGCTTCCGTTTGGGGGCAACTTTGGATCTAGCAATCAGGAATGCAAGCTGAATTCGGCCTTCTTTGTCCTCAGTTCTCAGGTATGACACAGAGCCGTATGCCTGTTCTGAGGCATCACAGAAGATATGAATTTGCCTTGTAACATTGAGATGGTCCATATCTGCTGAGACATAGCACCGTGGAATGGTAACTTCAGAAAGGCAGGGAAGCTCGTTCTCCCACCTGTTCCAGGCTTTCAATAGGTCTGTTGGCAACATGGGGTCATCCCAATCCCTTGTTTGTTCCACAGCTGTTGGATCAGGATTTTTGCACGGGTGGTGAAAGGGAGAATGAATCCCAGAGGATCATACTGGCTTGCTGTCACTTTATAAATGTGGCGCATAGTGGGTGTAGTTTCTGGCACTGGGCGGTGTTTAAATCCAAGGACATCTGAGTCATAGTTCCATCTCAATCCAAGAGTGGATTCTTGAGGTTCAGCTTTGTCATGTGACAGCCAAAGCTCAATACTGTCTGAACGAGCCTCTTTAGGTAGGTGATCAATGACATTTGGCATGTTGGCAGCCCATTGACGGATCTCAAAGCCACCACTGACAAGAAGTTCTCGTAACCCATCCACTAATTGCTTGGCCTCCTCTGGGAACATTACGCTCTTTAGGCAGTTGTCTACGTAAAAGTTCCTTTCAACTGCTGATCTGAGGGTGTCATCTGGCTTGGTATTATCTACAGCATGACGCTGTAGGGCATAGATGGCACAGCAAGGGCTGCAAGTTGTGCCAAAGGGAAGCACTTGCCACTCATAAATGCTGGGGGGGATATTTGTTTCAAGGTCACTCCAGACGAAGCGGAGTAGGTTTCCGTCTTCAGGCAGTAGGCGGACCTGATGAAACATACCCTTTATGTCTCCACTCACTGCGACAGTATGCTCCCTGAAACGCAACAGAACCCCCAATAGGGAAGGGCCTAGTGCAGGTCCGGCAAGGAGGTAGTTGTTGAGGTTATGCCCCTTGTATTCAAAGGAGCAGTTGAACACCACTCTGTTTTTGCCGTTATGGTGAACCATGTGATGGGGAATAAACCATGATTCCTCCTCAGTAGTGACAGAGTCTGTCTTAAGTTTAACCACATAATTGCTTTCCTCCAGCCTTTTGATCTCTTCTTTGTATGCAGATGCCTTTACAGGGTTTTTAGTTAACCGCCGCTCTGTGTTTCTCAGGTTGGGCATGACAGAGTCTTTGGAGGCATTGAGCTGAGGCATGTCAGCCTTGCGCAACAGAGGGGTGGCATAGCGCATTACTCCATCTACCATCACTCTAGTGGTTTTAACTTGTAGCAAGTCCATTGCTTTCTGATCTTGTTTGGATCGTGTGACCAGTTTTTCATTTTGTGGGGAATGATATCTTCTTGCCAAAGTCTCTCAACATTCCGGAAAAGTTCTTCCATTTGAGGTGTGACGGAGAGGTGCAGGCATTGCTGAGGATGAAGCTGTTGCTGTAGAAGCCGGGTAGGTCCTTGTAACACCCAACCCAGTCTAGTTCTAATTGCTGCTGGACCTCCAGGTGGGCCAAGTCGAACCGGCTCAATAGGGGTAATCAGATGGGGATGATCTGCACCTATTAGGAGGAGGGGATGTGCTTTCAAAATGGGCTGCAGTGGGATGCCTTTTAGGTGCCAGTATTTCTGTTGGAGCATTTTAGTGGGGTAAGAGTGTTCAGCCAAACTTAAGTGCTCGGAGGTAAATGCATTCTGGATTTGGTAGCTCTTTTCTGGATGTGCCATTGAACGTACACTAAAGGAAACAGAGGCCCCATGAAGTTTCTTGACATCTTGTCGAATTGTTCTTAATGCAAGGTCCTCAGTCTGTCCTTTAAGCCCTAGTTTCTGAGCTGCTGCTGGAAGTAGCATGGTTCTTTCTGATCCGTCGTCAAGTACTGCATAAGTGTTTAGGGTTTGATTCTTGTGTTGCAAGACAACAGGAACAACTTTCAGCAGAACATGTTTGGAACTTTCAGGCCTGTCCAGGT
The DNA here is from genome assembly GCA_036326025.1 of Chrosomus eos. NCBI lineage: Eukaryota > Metazoa > Chordata > Actinopteri > Cypriniformes > Leuciscidae > Chrosomus > Chrosomus eos. Next base: position 9,738 of record JAZAVI010000505.1, read on the forward strand.
ACAGGGACTCATTTGTGGAACTCACTAGGCAGGTACCCTCTGTCTGAGACCGGTCGTTAACTTCGTGAAGGATTTGAAGGTGTTTTCCATTACACAGGCGGCATGGCTTTCTCAGGGTGCAATTTTTTGCTAAATGTGACCGTCCACATTTCCAGCAACGGTTGTTGTCTTTGATCCATTTTATCATCTCCTCTCTGCTAAATTTCTGGAAGGTAGGACACTGGCTAAGAAAATGCTCTGTACTGTCACAGTATGGGCACAACACTCTGCTTTGCTCAGATCTCTGTGCTGTCTTGGTTGGCTTGAAGGATGACAGTACCTGTGTAGCTGTGTCAGGGTTTTGATCAGCTCCATGAAGAACAGTGGCGGATCTGGACTTAACTACAGGGCCTGATCTTGACTGAACCGTTTTCCGTCTTTGATCCTTTCTTGAATTTAAATCATCACAGTCTTGGCACCAGGATTCAAACTTGAGCCACTCAGCCAGGTCCAGTAGAGTGTAGACTACTCCAGATTGATAAGGCATGTGTCGTCTGAATGATGCACGTAAATCTGGAGGGAGTTTAGTGAGCAGACGGACTACATGTGACCCACACTGTAACTCCACATTACCTTCAGGACCCAATGTCCTCAGTAGACCCACAAGAGCTTGGATTTGAAGGGCAAACCTATCGAAACTGGACAAATCTCCAGGCTGAACATCAGGAGCATCCATGACTGCTGCTATTTTCGTTAGGGCCAACTGGTGAGGTCTTCCAAATCTGTCAGTAAGTGCAGTCATAGTGTCTGTGTATGGCCAAGGGGAATTGAGGAATGAGTCAGCAATTAGGCGTGCTTCTTCAAACTTCAGGTGATCTAGAAGGACTTGATATTTGAAGAGCTCCGATGCATCATTAGGAAGTAGATTGTCAAGGGCTAACTTTAAACGGGCGAACTCGCTTGGGTCTCTACGTGTGAAACATGGAATTGTCGGTTGTGGGCCCCTGTAGGATGTCTCTGGACATATAGTACTATGAGGCCGCCCCGTGGGAGAAGAATATGGCAGATTATAAGCAGTGGCAGGCTGTGGGCTTGATTTATAGGTGTAAATGTCAGCACCGGGCTTAAAGGAACTCTCTCTGGGTTGTACTTGAACTCTGCGTGGGGCAGGTTGTGGAGTGCGGGGCGCTGGACTTGGTGCTGCTATCTGAGGTGGCCTATATATGTTTCTGGGTAATGGCACTGGAGTCTGGTTTGTATGCTGTAATTGTGGAGTTAGTGGAACTGATTGCTGTTGTATAATTAGATCTTGCATACCTTTGTGAAGATTTTGTAACTGCAGAATTTCCTCTTTAAGGACCAGCTGAGCTTCACGCAGTTGCCTGTTCTCTTGTTTTAAGTCTTGAACCTCCAACCTGTGTCTAACAGCTGTGAGTGAAGCCTCATCCTCCTCTTCATCACTTTCATAGTGTGGTGTGGTTGGCCACCGTCTGTCAGGTTGTCTGCCAGCAATCATTCTGGAATATGGAGTAATCGTGGCTCCCGCTGCTGCTCCAGTACTGTAATCATGTGAACTTGAAAGTGGAGAGTCGGGAGGTAATATCTCAGACTGGTATGTCATTGCACTTTGCTGTGGTATCCCTTCTGGGACAGGTGAATGCTGCATTGGATGTTGGACTTCATAGTCTCTGAGATAAACTGGAGGCTGGGTTGTACGTCGTGGGCGCACACTCTGGTGGAAAGGCTGCTCTGACATCCTGTCTCCGTGGTAAGCACACCTCCGGCTCGAAGGACCACAATGTAAAGGGGGTTTTGGCTAATGTGCTGATTAGGTGATTGTGCTCGCCCCAGGGTGTCAATCAAAACACATCACAGGATTCAGAATCTTCTCATCTTTACTTATTGTGTATATGTATGTGTGTGTGGTCTGAAATAAACAAATGAATAACATTACAATAGGTAATTACAGTCTTCTTCATACATGAGAATAATATACATGTCATTCTACATTCAATACAATTATCAGGGTTTAGACTGCACTACCGAAATTAACCGCTAGATGTCGCATGAAGCGCATATAATGAGGATCGTGAATTCTCCGTGTCTCTGAGGAAACTCTGAGTCATCATATATCGGCATGGTCACGAAAATACGACGAATACTATGAACTTGACACTCATTAAAGTGTTAACATTGCACTAAGTAACCACAAACAAAGTATACAGAAATAAATAACTTTAGTAACTTAAATAACTTTGTATCTGTTATATTTATGACGGTCCGACTATGACGTGAGCCTAGTATCGTTAAGGCAATAAACAGCTCGATAATTTGCATCAACCAAAACAGTAATGTGGCAGATAACTATTACTAAGGCACAATTAAGTAAACAGACTTACATTTTATCATGAACGCACACACAGAAGATAAACACTGAAGGTTAGGATACGATGCGCGTTCTTCTCTTGACTCCACTTGCTAGCTATTCAGGAAGTTTCTAACTCGCCACCTAACGTCATATCAGCGTCACCAGTAAGTTCGTCGCTGATTGGTTAGATCTCCTTAACAATACATATCCATAAACGCACATGCACACACACATACCTACACATAAAAGAAAAAAAACAATTATACCAGTGTTTCCACAAACAGGATTGGTAGTGTGTAGTACTTAGCCGTAAGTTAGTTAAGCCCATTATTATTTCATTTTGGGACCCATTAAGCCGGCACATAAATTTAAACATTAGGTTTCTTAAAACAGCATGAAAGGTCCTCACTCTTGCAACCACAAACATCTCACTTGCACTACACCATCTTGGTCTTGTGAGTAACATTCTCATTGCGTTGTTATATGCCACTTTCAATTTTAAAAGACTTGCCTTTCTATAATTTGACCACACGTGCGCAGTATAGAGCGGTGTGCAATATGCTTTAAACAGAGATATCTTTACACCAACCGTACATGCCCTAAATTTACGTAAGAGAATATTGGCTTGTGCATACATCATGCGACATTGCCTGTAAATATCTTCATAATCTGTCATTTTATCAGTGATAAATTTACCAGGGTAATTCACCTTATTACAGACACTAAGCTTATTGTTAGCCAATTTAAAATTTAGGGTAGTTCAAACATTTGATCTCTTTAGTTCTACAGATCATGACGGCACTCTTATTGGCGTTATATTTGATATCATGTTCCACACCATATACCGAACAGATTGTAAGAAGCTGCTGTAATCCAGCACTACTTGGGCTAAAAATCACAAGGTCATCTGCATACATAATATGGTTCACTATTGAATTACCAATCATGCACCCAGTATTACAGGCTCTCAACTGCCTGGACAGATCATCCATATAGAGATTAAAAAGAGCAGGTGACAAAATACCCCCTTGTCTGACTCCATTGCCAACCCCAAATAAAGCTGAGACACTATTGACCCATTTCACTTGCATAGTCTGGCGGGCATACCAGTAAGTCAAAATTCTCACAATATACTTGGGCACCCCTCTTTGCCTTAATTTGTTAAACAAATTACCATGATTTATACGGTCAAATGCTTTAGAAGCATCAATAAAACACATAAGAACTGATACATTTTTATCTCTATATTTGTTCACAATTTCCTTTAGAGCATATGTACAAAAGTGCCATGTTTAGTTTTAAACCCAAACTGGTTATCTGTGGTGTTAATAAATTCATTTAATCTGTCCAACAGAATTCTTTCTAGTGTAACAGAGTTAGAAATGTAAGTTAGTGTTTGTATGTGATTTTCACCGTAATTAAGCAGCTGTACTGAGTTTGGTGTTTTGGAGCCTCCCTTTGGAGAAATGGTGTACTGCAGCTCTGCTGCGTTTTGTCCTTGTTTTGTTGCCGTACCCGATCAGAAGCGGGATGCTTTACATTGGGTAGGTTCACTGTATAAAGCACTCTCACTTTGTTTTAATGATATAACTGTAAAATGCCGGTTAAAGTTGAAAACTTCGACATATGATCTGTGTTATATTATTTTACATGTATTGTTAAGATTCGGGTGCAATTTCGGCAACTTAGAGAAAGTTTATTAATGCTTTCATTATGACCACGATTTCATACACTCTGAGACTAGCGTGGCTAGCTGTAAACTCCGCTAGCAACTAGCCATGTATTCAGTGTATTTCTTTTATTTTATTGTGCAGATGCTGTTATATGTACACCAGTGCCTGAAGGCATGTTTTGTTCTGATTTTTCCAAAGGTATGTTGCTTCATATGTTAAATGTGAATTAGTTTCAGAATGAGGAAATATTTTCCAGTGTTTATTTTTCTTAAGTTTATTTTATACCCTTCTTGTATGCTAAAGGTGTATCCCTCTGTATGAATGTTTCTTTTGTAACAATTTACCAAAGAGATCAGAAGCGGGATGCTTTACATCGGATGCTGTTATATGTACACCAGTGCCTGAAGGCATGTTTTGTTCTGATTTTCCCAAAGATTCTCCAAAGGAATAAATGTGAGAAAAGCCAGTTCTGGTTTCAGTCCCTTCACTGCCTGACCACCGTTACACTGGTGCCGTGACCTGTCGATCTCCCAGATCAGCCCAACGCCGGTCGCCGTGGATGCTGCATTGAAGTCCAGCTCGAGTGTGCTAGATCAAGTGTGGTTAGAGTTGTCTTTGTATATGGTTAGGCAGTATAGGACTGTGTTTAAATTATTCCTATGTGGGGAATTGTCCGTTATCTTTGATAAACAGTAAGCTACAGCTTTCTTTCTCTGATATTGTTATCTCATAATTTTTTTTATTATTATTATTTATTTATTTTTTTGCATTTGATATTACACAACGCAGATACTTACCATTATGGCTGAGAAATATAGTTACAGTAATGTTGGAGATAATTTTGCTAGTACAGTTCTTCCTAAAGGGAGGGGTATGTGGGGTGCATGGCGGGGTTCTGATAGCAGTGCTGTTGGAAATAGGTTGGACAGTGGGGAGGTGGGTTATTCCCAGTCATTAGCTGACAGCGGGAGGGGTACAGAGTCAAGTCAGAACCCAGGTTATACTCCCGTTGGCCAGTCTTTGGGGGAGGGTCCTCTCACATCCACACCCAGCAGTATTGATTCTGCTGCTATTAACCACCTCACAAGCATGGTGGGACAGTTAGGTGCCCAGATTGGTGAGTCTATTGTAGCCAAGTTAATGTCTGCTGGCATAGTGAATAACAGCAGTGAACAGCAGGGTGGCCCATCCCCTAAACATCACATCGTACACATGCAGAACACATCACCTACTCATACAGGAACTGGCTCTAGCACTGTGAGACAGACAGACTCTAGTACAAGTTACTGTACATGTAAAATCAGACAAAGAGCCTAAGTTGTTCAGAGGTGACGGTTCTGACAAATATCCAGTCCAGGACTGGATTGACATAACTAAAGCTTATCTGAGAAAGCAACGGTGTCCTGTGGATGAGCAGGCAGAAGAGATTATGGGGAAGTTGATGGGCAAAGCAAGAGATGTGGTGAAGGTTGCCCTGCGCAGTGATCAGACTCTCGACGTGAAACAGAACCCTGGCCTCATTTATGATATTCTCCTCCAGTATTTCAGTGATGTGTCCTCATGTCTCCCACTTGCAGATTTTTACTCCACTCTGCCCAGACCTGGCGAAAGCCCAGTTGATTACTGGTTGAAAGTAAACAGAGCAACTGATCTGGCTGATGAAGGCCTCCGCAGGCAAGGCAGGCGGATGGAGGATTCCGGTGTTGAGGTGACACGTATGTTTGTCAAGCATTGTCCCGACCCAGAACTCTCCTCCATCTTTAAGTGTAAGCCCATCCATGAGTGGAGTGCACGTGACATACAGTTGAGAATTGATGACTATCAGAGAGAGCTAAGGGCCTCTGGAAGAGCCTGTGCAGATGTGCGGGTAAAGAGCCACACCGCCACCCTTGCCGACATCCAGCCTAACCCAGTGGCATACAGTCAGCCTGTGCCTGAGCAGCGTCACGTTCAGTGCACTACCCTCACTACTGCTCCAGTACCTAGTCCAATGTGTCACCAGCAGTGTCCCTCTTCTGTCACAGTTTCAAGTCAGAGCTGCACCTCACATCAGACTCCAGGCCCCCCCTCATGTGCCTCTACGCCGGCTGTATTACAGGATAGTCTAGACACTGAGGATAGAATTATGTCTCGTATGATGGCCATGTTAGAGCAGATGATGGGGAAAGTGCAGCAGCGCAGCAGTGTTAGTGGCGGAAGATTCCAGGGTGGTAATCGAGAGAGAGCTTGTCGTGTCTGTGGTGACAGCAAGCAAACCACCATCACCCATTGCATGTCAGAGAAGCTGTGTTTCACTTGCCTTGCCCCAGGCCACACACGGGTGGGATGCCCCACCAGGTCTTCCCTGAGCCTCAGTCTAAGGGAAACTAGTAGACTCATATTCAGAGGGAGACAGTATGGGTCATAATTTTAACTCCCGAAGTGAAGATATTTCAAATGCAGAAACCGTTTACATGATGAACAAGGTGGCTTGTAATGACACTCAAACTGTTGTCTTTCAGAACATACACAAAGTTGTCGGCAGTGACAGTCTTTTTTATACTCCTGTGATGATTGATAATACAGTGACCCTGAACGCTATGCTAGACAGTGGCTCTATGGCTTGTACCATAAGTGAAACTGCTGAGATGAAGCTTAGAGAAGCTGGAGCTTTGATAGCACATGATCAGTACAGTACAGATGTTGTCCTCATTGGCTGTGGTGGCCGTCGCGTCATGCCAAAGTCAGCTGTTGATCTGCGGATGGAGGTGTATGGCTGCAAGATCATAGTTCCTACTCTAGTTGTCCAGGGCCAGCATGATTAAATGATATTAGGTACCAATGTGATCAAGCATGTTCTTCATCAGTATAAGCAGTGTGATGTCTACTGGAAAGCTGTGTCTGCCCCTTGTCCTGCTGGCGATCCAGAATCTGAACAGTTTCTCTCCATGCTTGCTGGTGTGGACCGTTGGAGAGGTGAGGAAGTTCCCTCCAAGATAGGCACTGTGAGAAGCAACTCGGCAGTGTGTCTTGAACCTGGTCGTGAGTACTTGATGTGGGGAAAGCTACCCAAGTCTGCTGCTGTATCTCCTGGTAGCACTGTGATGGCTGAACTCACATCATGTCGCTCAGCTCCAAGGGGAATTCTGGTGGCAAGAATGGTGACGTCTTTGTGGGGAGACAGATGGGTTCCGTTAAAGCTGATCAACACCTCTGATAAACCCGTCTTGGTGAGACGCAATGCTAAGTTAGCTGACGTTTTTCCCTGCATTGCCCTTGAAGATATGGATGACACACACACTGGGGTCTCAATGGCCAGGTGTTCTTTAGCAGCTAGTAGATCTGAGAATAATGCATGTTCTGTTGACGACAAACTCGAGGCAGCTGGATTGAGTGAGATTGACATAAACGGCTGTGAAGTGTCCGAGCAGTGCAAAAGCAAGCTGACTGAACTGGTTGTGCGCTACAATGATATCTTCTCACATCATCAGGACTGTGGAGAGTCAAAAGATTTTGTCCATCGCATTCACCTCTCCGATCACAGGCCATTCCGACTCCCTTTCAGGCGGGTGCCCCCAAGTCAATATCAGAAGCTGCGCCAAGTGCTGAGTGAGATGGAAGAGAGAGAAATCATTAGGAAATCCACCAGTGAATATGCGTCTCCATTAGTTCTCGTCTGGAAAAAGAATGGGGATCTTCGAATCTGTACGGATTTTCGCTGGTTGAACAAGCGAACTTTTAAAGATGCTCACCCTCTCCCTCACCAGGCCGACTGCCTAGCAGCACTTGGAGGAAACGCTCTTTTTAGTACGATGGATTTGACTTCCGGGTTCTATAACATGCCGTTGCACGAAGACGACAAAAAGTACTCTGCCTTCACCACTCCAATGGGTTTATATGAGTACAATCGTTTGCCACAAGGTCTCTGCAATAGCCCTGGAAGTTTTATGCACATGATGACTAGCATTTTTGGAGATCAGAACTATCTGAGTTTGCTTTGCTACTTGGATGATTTGCTTGTCTTTGCTCCTGATGAAGAGACTGCTCTGCAACGTTTGGAGGTGGTGTTTAGCAGATTACGTAGCCACAACCTGAAGTTAGCCCCCAAGAAGTGCTTTTTCCTTCGAAAGGCTGTGAAGTTCCTTGGGCACATAGTCGATGAAACTGGTGTGTCGACTGATCCCAGTAAGGTTGAGGGCATCATGAAAATGACAAGTGCTGACCTAATGGAATCAGACGGTGTGACTCCCTCAGCGAAACGGGTTAGGTCTTTCTTGGGAATGATCAATTACTACCAACACTTTGTACCCAATTACTCAGCCATCGCTAAGCCCCTCTTCTCTCTGTTGTCAGGCCAGAAACGAAAAAGTAAGCAGAAGCCAATGAGTAAACACAGGTCTCAGAGCAGGAAGTTGAGTGCCGCTGACTGGACCCCTGACATGGAGCAAGCTTTCCAGAAACTGAGATTGTCACTGGCCGAAACGGTTGTCCTTGCTCACCCTGATTTCACCCGCCCTTTCATGCTGTCTGTAGATGCTTCTCTTGACAGTATTGGTGCCGTTTTATCGCAGATCAAGGAGGGAGAAACCAGGGCAAGGCCCATCGCGTTTGCCAGCAAATCACTTTCTCAGTCTCAGAAGAATTACCCAGCGCACCGTTTAGAATTCTTGGCATTGAAGTGGGCCATCTGTGACAAGTTCAGCCACTGGTTGAAGGGTCATGTGTTCACAGTGTGGACAGACAACAATCCGTTGACCCACATCATGACAAAGCCCAAGTTGGATTGCTGTGAGCAACGTTGGGTGGCCAAGCTGGCCAGCTACAGCTTTGATATCAAGTATGTTCCAGGTCCACAGAATGTGGTTGCTGATGCCCTAAGCCGTGTGCCTTTTGTGAAGGAGAGAGTCAGTCTCAGATTACTTCAGGAGCCTTATACCACACTTCTCTTGAGGTCCAAGGTTTGACGAGTGACTCTGTTCAAGACACTTCTCGCTACTCCAGTGCCCATGATGGGAATCTACGGCAAGGTGATGATCGTGTTGGGGGTATGTCTGCTCATTTGTGTGTTCACACTCAGTCCATTGGGATGGACGATATATCTGCTGTCCTGCAGTCACACAGTGAGTGGGAGACTGGAGCAAGAACCCGTGCTGTTGCCGCTCTGCACCATGTGCCACAGTTTGTCCCTGGTGGTCAGGTTTCCCTGCCTGCTTACACAGAAAAGGAACTTCGTGATGAACAGCTCGGTGACAGAGCCCTCTTTCGAGTTTTGTATTATGTGGAAAGACGTCGCAGACCCTCCAGGAGAGAGCGAGTAAAAGAATCAGTCACGGTTTTGAGATATTTAAAGCACTGGGAGAAGCTTATTGTGAGCAATGGGATACTCTACAGAGTTTCAAGAGACCAGACCACAAAGTCAAAGCGTCACCAGTATGTAGTCCCTGAGTCACTTAAAGCTGTTGTCCTGAGAGGTGTTCACGATGATGCTGGTCACCAGGGTCAGTTCAGAAGTCTTGGGCTGGCCAGGCAGAGGTTCTTTTGGCTTAGTCTTGACAGGGACGTGAGAGACTATGTCCGCAACTGCAGGCGTTGCATCGTCAGCAAGACAGCCGAACCTGCTGACAGGGCACCCTTGGAAAGCATCACATCCACCAGGCCACTACAGCTTGTTTGTATTGACTTCTGGTCAGCGGAGGATGCAAGGAATAATTCGGTCGATGTGCTGGTGGTGACCGACCACTTTACAAGGATGGCCCAGGCATTCCCCTGCAAGGATCAATCAGCAAAGCAGGTGGCGAGAGTCCTCTGGGACAAGTTCTTCTGTGTATTTGGGTTTCCAGAACGTATTCACAGTGACCAAGGAGCTAGTTTTGAGAGTCAACTGATCAGCGAGCTACTTAGAGTCTCTGGTATTAGGAAATCACACACCACACCGTATCACCCTATGGGTAACGGGAGTGTGGAACGTTTTAATAGGACCCTTGGCAATATGATCCGTGCACTTGCTCCAGACACAAAAGCCAATTGGCCAAGACGTCTTCAGACCCTCACATTCATGTACAACAGCTCAGTTCATGAGACAACAGGATATGCGCCTTTTTATTTGATGTTTGGACGGACTCCTCGTCTGCCAGTCGATGTCCTTTTCCGTACTGTTCTGAATGATCCAGCTGTGGTCAGCTATGACAAGTATGTTGCATCTCTGACGAAAGATCTACAAGATGCTATGTTAATAGCTCAGGAACATGTCATGAAAGAACAGCACCGTCAAACTGAGATCTACAACAGGAGAGTCAAGGGCCCAACCATTGATGTTGGTGACCGTGTATTAATGGCTAACAAAAAGGAAAGAGGAAAGAGGAAGACTGCAGATCGTTGGGAATCCACTGTGTACACTGTAGTAGACAGGAACACCGAAACACACACTTACAGGATATGTGACACAGCCTCTGGACGGGAGAAAGTCGTGCACCGTAATCTGTTGATGTTGGTGAATTTCCTGCCTGTGGGAAACACAAGTGAGATCTATGACCCAGTCTCATCTTTGTCTTCTGTTCAGCAGTCAAACCCAAGTGAGGACTCAGTGTCAATAGTGAGACAAAGTCATTTGCGTGACAACATGAGTGAGGACTGTGATGATCTAACTTCTAGCCCGGGAATTCAGGGAGAACGGATGGGACGAACAGAGGGAGAGAGAGTTGAATCTGATTCCATAACTGTTCCAGGGCAAGTGGATTCTGAGGGACGAACTGTAGAGTGGATTGCACTATCACCATTCCCTGATACCCCGCAAGCTGAGTCAGCTGATAATGGAGGCATAGAATCAGTTCCTCTTGTCTCTCAAAGTGACCCGGTAATGTCTGAGGACCAGACAGGAGACCAGTCCATAGCCTCTGACTCTACACCTGTGGCTAGCACTGACGTTAGTACAGCTGTTGCCAGCAATGTGGATGGACAGACTATCTGTTGTGACATAGATGGACTCACACACACAGAGACTGATGGACAGACTGTCGTAACACAGACAAACAAAGCTAATGACATGAACAATGTTGACACAGTAGCTTCTGTTTTACAGTCTGAAAATCCTAGTACGTTCACACAGGTGAGGTCTAGATTTGGTCGCATTCTCAAGCCAGTTGACAGACTAATTCAAACTATGTCAAGGCAAGATATTGTTCACACACATCCGTCTATGCAGACTATCTGCAGGTCAGTGTTTCAGGTTTTTCATGAGTAGACTTAGAGTTGAGGTCATACACAAGTTTAGTAACATTGGTTATATGGTCCAAGCTTCTCTGATGAGCTTTATGGAGAATTTCTATTTGTTTTTGTTTTGTTATCTTCTCTTTTCCTGGAGGCTTTAGTACACAGTATAAGTGGGTCTTGTGGGGTGTATAAGGCACCCTACTGCCAGTGGTTGGTTGGAGAGTTTGCGCACCTCTTCTTCCACTTCATCCTTATTGGATACCTTTGGGTTGGCTGTCCTGTAATTGGTGACCTTCTGTCTAGTGTTAGAAAGTAGTGTACTTTTTGCCTTTGGAAGTACTGTGGGGTTGCTGCTCAAATTTGGTGAAATTCAGGGGAGGTGGGTGTAACAGAGTTAGAAATGTAAGTTAGTGTTTGTATGTGATTTTCACCGTAATTAAGCAGCTGTACTGAGTTTGGTGTTTTGGAGCCTCCCTTTGGAGAAATGGTGTACTGCAGCTCTGCTGCGTTTTGTCCTTGTTTTGTTGCCGTACCCGATCAGAAGCGGGATGCTTTACATTGGGTAGGTTCACTGTATAAAGCACTCTCACTTTGTTTTAATGATATAACTGTAAAATGCCGGTTAAAATTGAAAACTTCGACATATGATCTGTGTTATATTATTTTACATGTATTGTTAAGATTCGGGTGCAATTTCGGCAACTTAGAGAAAGTTTATTAATGCTTTCATTATGACCACGATTTCATACACTCTGAGACTAGCGTGGCTAGCTGTAAACTCCGCTAGCAACTAGCCATGTATTCAGTGTATTTCTTTTATTTTATATGTGCAGATGCTGTTATATGTACACCAGTGCCTGAAGGCATGTTTTGTTCTGATTTTTCCAAAGGTATGTTGCTTCATATGTTAAATGTGAATTAGTTTCAGAATGAGGAAATATTTTCCAGTGTTTATTTTTCTTAAGTTTATTTTATACCCTTCTTGTATGCTAAAGGTGTATCCCTCTGCATTAAGCACCCAGTTTGCACTTGTCTAAAGTAATTACATTTACAAAATAAGCATACAATAACAGAAGTAAGCCCTGCTGATGAAATTAAGGTTTAAACACTCTTCAATAAGGCTTCAGTTGTTTAGTTTACATGCAGTGAAAGTAGGCTACAATAAACCTACTGCATTTATTACTCTTTTATGAATCGGCAATTAATAAACTACTAATAAACGGCAAACTACTTCTTCACTGCTGATTCCTGGTGGTTTAGAGGAGAAGTACTCCGAGTCGCCCCCTGTCGTTTCACAGAATAGCACAACGGCGAGCGCGTCAAGTATAAACGCCTCGTCCGTTTGGAGAGGGGCGCGCGCAGTCAGCGGAGACTCGCGCTCGTGCGGACGCGTCGAGTATAAACAAGGCTTAATAAACAAACATTGTTGAGTTGTTTTGATTGATACTGTAAAGCAGCTTTGATACAATCTGTATTGTGAAAAGCGCTATATAAATATATTTGACTTGACTTGACTTGACTATGAATGTTTCTTTTGTAACAATTTACCAAAGAGATCAGAAGCGGGATGCTTTACATCGGATGCTGTTATATGTACACCAGTGCCTGAAGGCATGTTTTGTTCTGATTTTTCCAAAGATTCTCCAAAGGAATAAATGTGAGAAAAGCCAGTTCTGGTTTCAGTCCCTTCACTGCCTGACCACCGTTACACTAGTACCTTTGATAATATGATCACTAAAGCTATAGACCAATTCCGAGCCAACGTCACAGTTACGTCACGGCACTAGCTGGAGGCAAAACGAAGGGAAAACTGGAGGCGGCCAATACAAACCAACACAGATTCGACTACATAATAAGGAGCTTAAATTGTTATTATTATTATTATTAAATATCATCTTGTTGTGTTGTTGGGTGCAAGAATCAATGAAACATGAATATGCTGTATCTGGAATTTTTATTTCTAGAAAATATTCACATCATTAAAATTGCACCGTAATGTTACTCTTTGTTGTCTTCTTGGCGCTGGCTCGGCAGAACTGCGGATCGTACAACACAAGTCTTGTACGTGACCATTCAGCACATAGTTATAGGCATCTAAAGATTTATATGCCCTCAGTTTCTCTTTACACTCGATTTCTCTATGGGATAGGTGTAGAAGTCAGCCCACTCAACCAAGGTAACGTTAATCCTGTCAGATCGTCCATTGAGTTAGCGTGTAACGGCTACGGGTCAGTGTGATAAAGTCACATTAGCTGCCACCGCTGGGGAAGCAGCACTGGCACACACACATACACACATATATACGCACATACATACTGACCTCGTTCAAGTCGATCCTCCCTACCTTTGCCGCTGTCATCGGAGCGGGTGCACACGCGATGCTGATAGCACATGGACATTCTTCCATTTCTCCACTCTCCCTTCCATATTCATTTCCTGGTCATTTCATACACTTACACTGCACTGTCTTGTTGTTTCGCCTCTGTGTTGTTTGTCTGTGTGGGCGTAGTCAGTCTTCCGGCGGGAAAGTTTCGCCGGCCGAACCGAACGATTGAGTGGCGGCCATTTATGACGTCGTGGCCGGGTCGCGCCGGCGAATCGAAACCGGAAGCTGACGAAACCATTGTCTAGTGTGAATAGGTGTTCCTGTGGGTATTTGAATGGAAAAATTTTGTGTTAAGTGTATTATGTGTGAATGGATTATGTGTTTATTATTATATATAGAGATATTTTATGGGAATGGATTATCAAATAGCTGAAGTATTTGTATGTGTATTAACTGTTTGTTATATGTTCCCTGAAATTGGTGTGGCCCAAAAAAGGGGCGGGGTTTGGCCTATTTAAGCCAAGGCCAAACCTAAAGTCAGGACTTGTTAACCAAGTCGGAAGCGAGAGTGCAACTGCGGTGCCTCAAGCAGAAAAACCTTTGTGTGCTGTAGATACGTTTTTTTTTTAAAGAGTTTTCGTCTTTGTTTTTCTGTTGTTATACTTTTTAGTTTTTTTTTTTCTTCTTTTCTTTTGTGAGCACCTGTAAATATACTTCACTGTGGATGGCCTTCTTATTGGCACTGTAAATAAATTCCACCTTGCACGAAGTGCTTCTGCGAGTGCGCCATCCTTTACATCCGTTCACGGACTCACATTTCTCCCGAAGGCGAGCTGGTGGGCTCGTCTTCATCACATTTGGTGGCAGCGGTGGGATGGCGACTTGCAAGACAGCGCCGAGAGGTAGGAAACCCAGGGCGGGTTTACAATCCACAAGGAAGGCAGCGTCAGAGGAGTAGGAGGAGACCTGGAATTCTGGTGAGACTACAGAGGATGAAGAGGGAGCCACGAGTCTTCCCAAAGTCTCACCAAAGCCCAGTCCACAACCAACCAAGTCAATCACTCCTGACGCTAGAGCTGGCGAGGGTATGGTTTCCCTGATGCGCAGATTTCTTGACACTCAAGAGCAGAGAGAGGAGCGAAATCTGCGGGAGCTCCGAGGTCTTCGTGAGTCCATCGTGCAGTCGATCCGTCCGGCTGAGATGTCACTGGATGCAGAGAGCGTACGAATGGAGCTACCAACACCAGCACCGAAGGTATCCACAAGACACAGACCAGCCTACTTCCAAGACTTCCTGAATTCAGTACCTGAATGCTCATCGCAGCGGTCTTCGTACTCAACCACTCAAAGGTACTGTACGGGGTGGTTCGCATAACACTGGGTCTGAAAGGGGTCGTGTTGAACTAGCTGACCATGTATCAAAGTCAACGACCAAAGACTTGCTTTGCTTTTACTGCCAGCAGCCAGGCCACAAGGCAGCTGTGTGTCCCGCTCGCAAAGCGAAGCTTACGGGCTTTTGTTATGTGCCTAGAGAAGGGGAATGTGATTTTGACTCTGTGGGGGAGGGTCAGAATGTATATGATGTGACTGCTAATGGACATGCCCTAAAGGCACTCTTGGACACTGGAAGTTCTCTATCAATGTTGAAATCATGCTTTGTAAATAATGTCAATTATGTGGATACTACCTCTGTTCAATGCGTACATGGGGATGTAAAGCAGTATCCCCGGGCTGAGATAATGGTAGAGGTACAGGAACAAATGTACTTGCTTAATGTTGCCATAGTGGACAACTACCAGCGGATATGATTCTAGGAAGAGACTTGCCAGTTGAAGCGGCAACCTATAGCCACTGAGAGGCTAAACAGCAGGAAATATCCATGACGCGTTTTCTTCCATAAGTCTCCAATAACAGTTTATTGGCACGATAACAGACTATTCATGTAAAAACAATCAATGTTGAAGGTACAAACGGTCAACAGAAAGTCAGCACTTCCCGCTACTCACCCCCTCTCTACACAATACCAAAACAGGAAACGCTACCAGGTATATACACCCACCGATACCCATGTGACCAAAACCACCTGGAAACGTACACGCAAAATACAAAATAAAAGACAAACGTTTTCTGCACTTACATTCCAGCCCCTGATTATTACACAATAAACCTGCAATAATCAGACACAATCAAAACATAAGCAATATTAACATACATTACATAATTAATTGTTATACATGATTTTCTTGGTTTTTTTGTTTTTTTTTGTTTTTTTTTACAAAAGCTTAAGGAAATGTGAAAAAACGTATGTGTGCGAAAATGTCCGGAGCACTCAAATGTTCATCATTGCAACGGAGTAAAGTTAATGTAGAAGTCAAGTCCAAGTCAGTAAAGTCAGTAGTTCAATTCAAGTCAAAAGTCAAGTCAAAAAAGTCAGTTGAGAGCTCTCAAATGTCAGTCATAGTTAATCTTTAAATTCCTCTGCTTCAAGAAGACGACAAATTTTTGTAATTGGCCTGGTCAAGCAGGTACTCATAGTCTTGATCTTAACTTGCCGTGTGAATCCTTTTTTGTCCGTTATCGCATGAATAATTTTACCCATGATCCAGGAACTTCTTGGTGCGTTCTCATCCATTATCAGTACAACATCTCCCAACTGATAGTTCCCCATCTTTACCATCCACTTTTGGCGTTCTTGTAGTAAAGGAAGATATTCACCAATCCATCTTTTCCAAAATTGGTTAGCCAAATACTGAATTTGACGCCATCTTCGACGGGCATACAAATCTTCCTTCTCAAACAATCCAGGTGGTAATGCAAACTTTGTTTTTAGAAGAAGAAGATGATTGGGTGTCAAAGCTTCCATGTCATCAGGATCCAAAGATGATCTAGTTATGGGTCGGTTGTTAAGTATGGACTCTACTTCACACAAAAAAGTATGAAGACCTTCTTCATTCAAACTTTGCCCTCGAAGAATGGAGTTCAGTATTTTCTTTGTTGATCTGATGAGCCTTTCCCAGATCCCTCGGTGGTGTGAACCGGTAGGAGGATTAAAAGTCCATTTAATCTTCTTTTGTAGAAGAACATCGTTTATCTGACTGTGGTTCCAATTTTGTATCGCCTCTTTTAATTCACGATCAGCCCCGACAAAGTTCGTTCCATTATCTGAACGTATTTCAGCCACTTGTCCTCGTCGAGCGATAAAACGTCTGAGTGCGTGAATGAATGAGTCGGTGTCCAGTGATGCAACCATCTCAATGTGAACGGCTCTAATGTTCAAGCAGGTGAAAATGACTCCATAACGCTTTAGAGTGGTTCTTCCTCTCTTCACTTCAAATGGACCGAAACAATCCAGTCCAACGTGAGTAAAGGGTGGTTTGTCTGGTGAGACTCGATCGTGAGGTAAATCAGCCATCTGTTGATGACCTGCAACTGCGTTAAACCTTTTACACACTACACATTTCGCTACGCTGGCTCCAGGGATCCAATACCGGTGTCTAAGGGTCGCCAACATGAAATTCCGTCCACTATGTCCCACTTCTTCATGAATTTGTCGCAGGATTAGGTTAGAGATGTGTAGGTCTTTTGCCAATATAATTGGATGTTTAGAGTGTTCAGGAATCAATGCGTTATCGAGACGTCCACCAACCTTGATGATATCACGCTGAAGTATTGGATTAAGACTATAAAGAGGACTATTTCGCTTGACTACTCCACCCTTTCGTAGACTACTTAGTTCCTCCGGGAATCTCTTTCTTTGAGAAAGTCGGATGATTTCCATTTCGGCCCTTTCCAATTCTTCCAACGAAATTAAGTCCTTACGCACTGTAGGTTCAAACTTCTGCATCTCCTGATTAATGATCATCTCTTGATGATCTGGATCTGTATCAGAGCAGACAAGAGCAATCTGCAGTCGTTTCCTTTCCTTGCTACGGTCCATCAAGATTTGTCTCAAACGAAGGATCCATGCTACGGCTTTCTTTAGTCGAATCCAAGAGGAGAAATATTCAAAAAGATATGATATGGAGTCAGAACTATCATTGACTTCTATCACGTTTACCAAAGCACTCCTTTTAGTCTCAGGGTCGTGAGGCAATATTACATCCCTATAGGTGAGGTCCATTGGCCACTCCTTTTGTGATCGAACGAGAAATGCGGGACCAGAAATCCATGTCTCGTTCTTCAAAAGTGAATCCGCCTTCACTCCTCTAGACACCAGATCTGCTGGGTTGCTTGACGAATTCACGTACCTCCATTGTTCGACATCGGAAGCCTTCAGGATTTCGGACACTCTATTAGCCACAAAGCACTTAAATCTTGAGGTGCTATTTCGAAGGTACTTGAGTACCGAAGTACTGTCGGTCCAAAAAACGGAGTTCTGAAAGGGCATCTTGAGTTCTTTTATCCAGATCTTGTCAATACGGCTTGCAAGAGTGGCAGCTGTAAGTTCCAGGCGGGGGATTGTAATGGATCTTAATGGTGTAACTCTTGCCTTGCTTACTAAGAGGGTAGAATATGCCTGTTGTTGGCCATTATGGAGCAGCAAATAGGATACCACACCATATCCTTGCTCGCTAGCATCTGAAAAATGATGCATTTGAGCAGAAATTACATCTCCAAACCCATCAGGCTTCAAACATCTTCTGACCTCAAAGCCCTCCAAGTGATGCAGATCATCCAGCCAGTTCATCCAACGTTGAGCATACACTGATGGAATATCGTTGTCCCATCCAATTCCCTCCCTACATAGATCTTGTAGTATCCTCTTAGCAGACAGTATCACAGGTGACAAGAACCCCAGAGGATCATAGATGGAACTGACCACTGAGAGAATTCCTCTCCTGGTAAAAGGTCGATCCTTGACTACCACTTTGAATTGAAAGGCATCCGATTCAGCACACCATTGCACTCCTAATGCTCTTTCCACTGGCAAAGTGTCATGATCGAAATCCAAATCCTTTACCTTTTTCTCTCTGTCCTTCTCGGGTACCACCCCCAATACAGCACGGCTGTTGCTCGTCCATTTTGTTAAACGAAATCCACCCTTAGCACACATACTAGTAAGATCCTTGTACAGCTGAACAGCATCTGATTCGGAGGGTACGGAAACAAGGCAGTCATCCACATAGAAATTATTGAAAACGACATCCATTGTCTTGGGGTCGAATAGATCCTTATGATCCATTGCACATTTCCTCAATGCGAAACTCGAGCAACTTGGTGATGATGTAGCCCTAAATAGATGAACCACCATTCGGTATTCCTCCAGACTGTTGTTTACGTTACCTTCTGGCCACCACAGAAATCTCAAGAGATCACAATCTTCTGGGTGAACTCGGATTTGATGGAACATGGCCTCAATGTCGGCCATCATTGCAACAGATTCCAGTCTAAATCGTACAAGTACACTCACCAAAGAACTGGTTAAGTCTGGACCTTGTAGAAGCTTGTTATTCAGTGATGTACCCTGATAAGAAGCTGCACAATCAAACACAACCCTGATCTTGTGTTTTTTGAGATGATATTCACCGTGATGGGGTAAATACCACAGACGTCCATCACGTCTATCCAGTTCAGACGCAGGTACCCTTTCTGCATAACCCTTATGGATCACGTCCTCCATAAAGGTGGTGTAATCTGCATGAAAGGAAGAATTCACCTTAAACCTTTTTTGCAGAGTTAGAGCACGTTGTTCTGCGATTCTCCTGTTCATAGGCATGACTACTTCGGCATTTCTGAATGGTAGTCCGATGTAATAATGACCATCAATTAGTCTTGCTGAATTGGACACGAAATTCATAAACTGCTGATCTTCTTTAGATGTTCCTACCGTTTCTTCATGAGCAGTCTCTGGAAAATCGGCCTTAAATTGCTGTTTCCACAACTCTTCCAACTTCATTACTGCAATCCTATTCACAGTCACAGGAAGTTGGTTGGCAGCATCATCTCCATTCATGCCTACTCCTTTAAGTGGTCCGTTAACGGTCCATCCGAACAGGGTCCTTACAGCATACGGGCCATTATCTTGACTACGTATGACCTCCCAAGGCTCCAATGCTTCTGGAACATTAGCTCCAATCAAAAGCTCAATGCCAGCGTTAATCATATGTAGACAAATGTGACTCAGATACGGCCAACATTCAAGATCTTTCTGTGAGGCGATGTTTGCTGTGGTCACGGGCATGCTCTTTTGAGTGTACACTTCGGGCAATGCACAGTAATATTCTTGACTCAACCCAGAAATCTCCAAGTCTTTAAGAACGTAGCTACCGACTGATTTATCTTGACTCATAGTTCTGAGAAGAATATTAACTCTCTTTCCAGGGAGGTTGAGCTTGTTCATCAAACTTTCCGTACAGAAAGAAGCAGAACTGCCGGAATCAAGAAAAGCATACATCCTCACCACACTGTTTCCCTTTCTTGATTTAACACAAACTGGAACGATAGGTAATGCACAGCTGTCGGTACCAGCCCCAGTAAGACCACTAGTTTGGAGAGAGACCATTGCACTAGCTACTGCTGACTTGAACTCGGCTTTCTTCTTGTCCAAAGTATCTACCTTCTCATGAGAATAAATGTGAAGAAGACTTGGGTGTTTCAGACTACATATATTACAGATACTTCTCTTTTTGCAGTCCCTACTGAGGTGACCTGTATGCAAGCAGCCAAAGCAAATTCCTCTCGTCATCAGAAAGTTCATCTTCTCTCTGTGACTTTTTCTGACAAGTTTATTACAGACATCCAGTAGGTGTTCACCGCTACAAAAGAGACAGATTCGGTTGGTTGACATCTTATGGTGTTCTTTCATTTCAGGTATAGCAGTGACAGTGGTTGCAAAGCTGCTTCTAGGTTTTGGCTGACTTGCTTTGAAATTCATCTTCCTACCTCCAGCAGGTGAGACATCCTGAATATTACCAAACACAGGGTCAGATAGAATTTTTACTTGCTTCTCGATGAAGTCAACAACATCAGAAAAGGTGGCTGGATTGTGGCGTCACTCCTTTAGCTCATATGCAACGACTCTCCATCTGTCTTTGAGTTTATAAGGAAGCTTTGAGAGGATAATTTGCATGTTAGTGGTGAGATTCAGCTCATTCATATAGTGAATGTCTTGCATAGCGTTGCAACAACTCCTTAGGAAAAGACCATACTCTTGCAGAGACTTAGCGTCTTCAGATTTTATAGCTTTCCATGAAAGAGCCTTTTCCATATATGATGAAGCTATTTTTACCTCATTACCAAAGTTCTCCTTAAGCAATGCCTTAGCCTTTAAGTAACCTTGTGATGGGGTCATAAGCTGGCAACTTCTAACAAGTTCTTTCGACTGTCCTCGTGTATATTGCTCCAAGAAGTGCAGACAATCTCCTGGGTTGTCTGCCTTCTTTTCCACCACTTCCTCAAAGGTGCGCATAAACTCATGAAAGCGCAATGGATCTCCATCAAAGTACTGTATTTCTCTGGGTGGAAGTGAAGACAAGTTATGCTGTTTAACCAATAGGGTAGCTATTTCATTCTGCTTACCCATAAGCTGAAGCATGCTTGTATGGCTCACGTCAATTTGAGAACTTAATCTTGACCCATGAGCATATTTGCTGTTCTTATTATCCAATGATGACCTATTAGGCAATGTAGATTGTAAAGGTTTCATTTTAGATCTTGTTGATTGTTGTTGTCCTAACTGAGATAGAGAATAATTTGAAATCCTTTGTGTCTTATCGACATGTGATGTACATGTTACCGGAACGGACTCTGATGCCGCTAGCACACTAGCAGAAGGAACAGATGGTTCCGCCACCGAATGAAGGGGTTTCAACACAGTCCTATCCACAGATGAATAAGATGCAGAATGAACATCTTGATACACCTTTACTCTTGCCATTGACTCTGCTAGTTTAGTTTCCAACTCCAGTTTTTCCCTCCTTCTCCTCAACAGTTCCTCTTGTTCCTCTAAATCATGTTTCCTTTGCAGCATTTGTTGAGAAGCCATTAAAGCAGCCAGTTCAGCCTCAGCCTTAAGACGAATGGAAGATCGACATGATCGAGACCCATGAGATGTAGCTCCAGAAGATCGACATGATCGAGACCCATGAGATGTAGCTCCAGAAGATCTTTTACTGCTTATATTTGAAGCACTGTCTATAGGTTGAATTTCATTTTTAAAGTTCCCAAAATCCATTCCAGATTGTAGATGTACATTAAAGGGCTGAGTATTGTGTGTCGTAGACACCACGTCAGCAGAGGGTGAAATATCAGATGTACGAACCCCTTGAGATGTTGCATATATGGCTTCGTCAACCACAGGCCCACAGATATTAGAAGAAGCGGTGCAGGTATTCAATTTCCCAACTTCATTCATCCATTGTCGAACGTCGTCCACAAAACCATTGTAATGTTTCAAAATCGAGTCAAACCATTCATTTTGTTTACTTTGTTCCTCAAGAGGAAGTAGAGGCAATACTCCTTTATGTAATGCTGATGCATCATCCATAAGCAGTTGTATCGTTTTCAGCATAGAACACACTTGAGACGCATTGTCATCACATATCATCAGCTCTTTCATTGACCCAATCATATTCTTCACTTTATTCACTTTATTCACTTTACTCTTGCGATCCCTTTGCAAGGCTTCAATCTTAGCCACCAGGGCCTTTGCCGTGGGTTTATGCTCTCGTTTGCTGCTATCAGCAGCGTTCTCCATATCCTCAGAATTCATCATTTTCCAACACAACGGACAATGTGAGCTCCGTTACGAACAGCGCGCTCACAGAGCGAAACAATGAATGAACGTAGCAAGGCAGCACACGAGAGCCCATAAATATGCAAGAGCGGCACAAAGCGCATTCAACCCAACGCCAATCCAACAACTACAAGAGCATCTTCCACAGCGGTGATACAGCACAATCCATTAAACCGCGAACGTACCTCATTTGCCGTATGTGTGTGCGTCGTGTCCGTAGATCCACTTCACGGCGCACGTCCGCCACAACATGATGTATGCAGAAACAGCCGTTTCCAAGTTGCGTCCATAATCCATAAGTTGTGTATCTTTCTGTTGACTTAATGAAGCGGCAACCTATAGCCGCTGAGAGGCTAAACAGCAGGAAATATCCGTGACGCGTTTTCTTCCATAAGTCTCCAATAACAGTTTATTGGCACGATAACAGACTATTCATGTAAAAACAATCAATGTTGAAGGTACAAACGGTCAACAGAAAGTGAGCACTTCCCGCTACTCACCCCCTCTCTACACAATACCAAAACAGGAAACGCTACCAGGTATATACACCCACCGATACCCATGTGACCAAAACCACCTGGAAACGTACACGCAAAATACAAAATAAAAGACAAACGTTTTCTGCACTTACACCAGTGTTATATGAACTCTTGCAACCCACCATTAAGGACTCTGAACATTCTTTTGCCACTGCCACTGTTAATTTGTCATGTCCCGCTCTTACTCGAGCTCAAGCCAGGGTAGGTCTGCAGCCACTGCCAGACATAGATGGTAGTCTGTTGCAGGGCGGGACTAAAGGCCCTAAAAAGTCGTGGCGCCAAAGGCGGCTTGCAAAGTACCTGGGTACCCCAGCCTCTGAAGCCTCGGTGGAGGGCCTTGAAGTTAATGGCTGGAAGGTCCCAGCGAACATAGCACAACTCCAAAGGGAAGATGAAACTTTAAAACCCTTATTTGTCAAAGCTGAGTGTGGAAAGAATTTGAATCTGTGCAAAGAAGAATATGTAGTGGTGAATGGTGTGTTGTATGTGCGAACGAATGATGTGACTCGTCTGATTGTACCATCTTGTTTTCGTCCTTTTGTTCTGCACCTTGCACACACTGTTCCATGGGCTGGCCACCTGGGCCAACAGAAAACATATGCACGCATTAGCTCACGCTTTTACTGGCCCACCCTATACACTGATGTACAAACGCACTGCAACACATGTGCTATTTGCCAAAAGACGAGTGCTGTGTCCCAGCGGGGCAGAGCACCCCTGCAATCCCTTCCTGTCATTTCTGCACCGTTTAGGCGGATCGCCATGGACATTGTGGGACCGTTGGAAAAGAGCAGTGCTGGACATCGCTACATCCTGGTAGTCAACGGCTATGCCACAAGGTATCCTGAGGCCTTCCCACTCCGGTCTATCACCACAACCAAGAGCATCCATGCCCTGGTTCAACTCTTCTCCAGAGTCGGCATACCTGAGGAGATCCTGACAGACCAGGGTACGAACTTTACATCACGACTGATGGGGCAGCTGAACAAGCAGTTGGGCATAAAAGCCATCCGAACAACTCCATACCACCCTCAGACGGACGGTCTGGTGGAGAGGTTCAACCAAACCCTCAAGAACATGTTGCGGAAGTTTGTTGCAGACACAGGACGAGACTGGGACAAGTGGCTACCGTTTGTTCTCTTTGCCTACCGAGAGGTACCCCAAGCATCAACGGGATTCTCACCGTTTGAGCTCCTCTACGGATGGCAGGTACAAGGACCCCTGGACCTGTTGAAGAAAGGCTGGGAGGAGGAACCTGAATCCAAGATGGAGGAGAAAGGCGGCATCGTACAGTATGTTCTGGAGATGCGAGATCACCTGGAGCAGTACAGAGAACAAGCCAAAGAGAACCTGCAGGAAAAACAACGAGCACAAAAAAAATGGTATGACCAACACGCCAGGCTACGACAATTCCAGCCGGGGCAGAAGGTATTACTCCTGTTGCCAACTTCGACGAGCAAGCTACTGGCTAAATGGCAAGGACCATACAGCGTCGTCCGCAAGATGGGGCCCGTCACATATGAAGTTCTTCATCCGGACAAGGGCAAGACCAGGCAGACCTACCACGTGAACCTGCTGAAAGAGTGGAAGGAGCCACCCGGTAAGGGACCAGAAACATCTCTTCTGGTGAGGAAGGTGGAGGTGGAAGAGGAAGAGGAATCAGAGGATGCAAAGAGGCAGCCGTCTGTGGTGAACCTAACGCACCTAGAGGACTCCAAAAGGAAAGAGCTGCAGCATCTCCTGAACCAGTTTCCAGCCTTGTTCTGTCAGAGGCCTGGACGGACTGAGCTAACCCAACATAGCATCCACCTTTCCGATCCAACACCGTCACGCCAACGTCCTTACCGGGTGCCTGAGAGGCTGGTGGAACCCTTAAAGGAAGAAATCAAGATGATGAAGGAGCTAGGAGTGATAGAACCTTCAACAAGCGAGTGGAGCAGCCCGATGGTGATCGTACCCAAGAAGGACGGATCCCTGCGGGTCTGCATCGACTTCCGCAAGCTCAATGCCCAATCTAAATTCGATGCATACCCCATGCCAAGAATAGATGACCTGCTGGAGAAAATTGGAAGAGCCCAGTACATCACCACATTAGACCTGTGTAAGGGATACTGGCAGGTACCCCTCAACCCTCAGTCCAGACCATACTCCGCATTCCGAACACCACTAGGACTATAGTAATTCACAGTCCTTCCTTTTGGCCTGCACGGGGCACCAGCCACATTCCAGAGGCTGATGGACCGAGTCCTCCAAGACTGTGAAGACTGGTCTGCGGCGTACCTGGATGACGTGGTAATCCATAACAACTCTTGGGCAGAGCATCTTCAACACCTCCAACAAACCCTAAGAAGGATACAGGAAGCAGGATTGACATTAAATGAAGTTTTATGTAACAAAGTTCGGGAGGAGCATGTTCAGGTAATCATCCAATCAGCACAAGAAGAAGCCAGTATAAATAAAGCCTTCCCTTACCTCCTGTCTCATGACTTCTTCTCAGCATCTGACTCCGCCTCCGTGCAGTTACGTCCGAGTTAGAGCTCTTCCCCTCCGACGATGAATCTTTCATCTCGGAGTCATCTCAACCGCAAAGCGCAGATCCAGCGACTCTTCCTTCTCCAGCAGCCAACGACAACATAGAGCCTCCACCTTCAACCAGGGGACGTCGGCCCTCCAGATCCTCTCCGCATACTCCAAGACGCCGTAGACTCCCTTCACCACCGCCAGCGAGGAACTCATTATCTTCACCATCGTCTTCATCCACGCCTTCGCACCTTCCAGCCCCCCCTAACATCCCTCCGATAGGGAAACGGACAGTTAAGGGGCTAAGACAAGCCCTAATTAATTCTGATGCAAATTTCTCCCGCAGGATGAAAAAAGCAGAATTATTTAATTTATATGTCACCTTACAATCTTCTCACCTTTCTGTTTCAGCTCCAATTCTTGCAGCTCGAACGAGCAAGGCTCGCCGGGCCCCGATTGCTCGTCCCGCAGTACTTCCTTCCTCACTCGCAGCGCCGGGCTCCGCCCCCGCGACACAGCGTCACAGACCTTCCGCTAGCCTGGGCCGCGCCCCGGAACCAGTCACGGACGAGCGCCAGTTCCCCTCCTCAGCCCCTCCCATCGTGGTACCTCACACTCTAGATCCCAGCAGTTCCACTCTCTTACACGATCCCCAAACGTTTTTCTTCCCTTCTACTTCTTTCAGTCTTCCTCCTTCCCAAGCGTCAGGTGTCCACCCTAACGTGAGGATGCCTCCGTTAGTCGGTCAATCACCGGCGCATTTCTTTCCCCTCCCCTTTCCACACCATGCTCTTCCTATTCCTCCTCCTCCACCTAACTCGGGGGCCGATCTCCGCGTGAGGATGCCTCCGCAAATGGCCACAGCCCAGATTTCTCACCCCTTTAACCCTCTCCAAGCGCGTTCTCCTTTCTCTCTCTTCTCAGCCACTCCTCAACCAGTCCCTCCGAATGCAGTAGCAACCGAACCTCCTCCAGTGACGAACAACATCAGAGCTCAAATCTTAGCAGGTGCAGATGTTGACTTAGGTTCTCTCCTGTCTTTGTTTCCTCCGGCTGAGTCCAATCGCCAAGTAGACTGCGGCGACATTTCAGTCACTCTAAAAAATAACTCACAGGTTACATCACGTTCATTGTCACTAGCAGAATTCTGTATTGCCTTCAGCCGCTATACGGAAATCATATGCTCGTCTTTTCCCCATAGACGGCGCGAGCTGAACGACTATCTGTCTATTATAGCGGAGCTCGCGTTGTCTTACGGGGGTAGTCATTTTTATATGTACCACAAGCTGTTTTCCGCAAAATGCGCTGTCCGCGTTTCCCAATGGAATCAGCGTCCCTATTGGGGAGTGTTGGATCTCCATAACCGGGTCTTCCTCGGGTACAGAAATATCTCCTGCGCAATCTGCAGATCCACAATCCATGCCACCACGGCATGCCCCCAAGTTAATCCATCGATCCCTCCCTGCCCAGAGCAGAACGCCATAAAATCCACAAGTTACGTTCCACGTCACGCAAGACAAGATTTTTTAATCAGAGCACCATACTCGGCACCCGATAGACAAGTTTGTAGGAACTTCAATGAAGGGAGATGCCCAAGACAACGCTGTCATTTTCTCCACGTCTGCGATTTCTGTGGCGACGCACACGCCCGCGTGATATGCCCAGTCAAAAAATCCGTCTATAAAAAATGCAAAAAACTATCTCTCGACTCCTGTGAATATTTTCCGTCTAGCCGAAGAATTATCACACCACCCAGATGCCAACTTCACAAATTATCTACTGACAGGTCTCAATCAAGGTTTTAAACCCGGCGTAGAAAGCCATCCTACGCAAAATGTTATCTGCGCTAACCTTCAGTCCGCCTTAGCAGAGCCTGGAGTAGTAAATAAGCTCGACAAAATAAAATCGACAAATTTCGCATCAGCCCCATAGGCGTGGCCACCAGGAAATTCTCTGGGAAAAAGCGGTTGATAATCGACCTTTCAGCCCCCCATAATTCTCCATATCCGAGCATCAATAGTCTCATCCCCCTCGAAGAGTATTCTCTCAACTATCATGATATCGAACAAGTCATAACCATGATTAAAATAGCTGGACGAGGTGCATGGCTTGCAAAAGTAGATATCTCCTCCGCTTTTAAAGTAGCCTAATGACAATCCACCCCGATTCATGGCACTTATTCGGCGTAAACTGGCAGAAAAAGTATTATTTCGCCGTGCGCCCGACTTTCGGCTGTAAAAGCAGCCCAAAAATCTTTGACACTCTCTCCGAAGCCATATGTTGGATCCTTTCCAATAATTATGCAATTCTTCATCTTCTCCATCTGCTCGACGATTTCCTAATAATTTCACCCCACGTCACCGTCCCCGAGGCTCACCTCCTCATAGTGAAAAAGGTTTTTGCCGATCTAGGGATTCCGTTAGCTCACGAGAAAACATCGGGTCCAACTACATCCATCGAGTTTTTAGGCATCAATCTAGACTCAGCAAAATTCCAACCCTCACTGCCTAAGGAAAAAATCGATCGCATTATTTTAATCGCATCCAATTTTACTGACAGCACAGATCGTGCAAAACGCGAACTTCTCTCGCTGCTGGGCCACCTAAATTATGCGATGCGCATTATTCCACAGGGCCGACCCTTTATCGCGCATCTCCTAGCCCTCTCTTCATCCGTTCATGCGCTGGAAGATCAGATCACCCTCTCCGACGAGTCAAAAAACGAGCTTAAGTTTTTTTTGTTATCAAATTTTTATTGTTAAAGCATACAGAATGATGAAGACAAACAATCAGCCACTATCCCAGTGAAAGAAGAAATGAAGGAAGGAAAAATAATAATAAAAATAATAAAATAATAATAAAATTAAAAAATAAATTAAAAAAAAATTATTATATATATACTTCTATATACATATACATACATATTTTAACAAGGGTACCATATCAGAAGGATAATAAAGATACAAAAAAATGATATTGAATCAAATTATGCTTCAAAATATACACAAAACGTACAGATTGTATAAAATAATTATCCATCCAAAAATCTTGATATTTAAACAAGTAGAATAGAGCTGAAAGAAGTCTACGACAGTTAAAATTACAGCCCAACAGGTAACCATAATCCAACTGTAAATATATGAATAATGCAGAAAATTAAAATTAGCCATATAGAACAAGAACAATACAAAATAAAATAAAATAAAATACAATGGCCATAAACCAGAGGGGGGGGGGGGGGGGGGGGGTTGGGGGGGGGGGGTAGGTTATTAACTCAACTCAGTAGACCCTTGAGTTTCTCCAATATTTGGGCCCAGAGCCTAATAGTGTCCTCTCTTGCGCCATGAATACGCGCTGTGGACAATTCGAGATACACCACGTCTATAAATGTGAGAACCCAATACTGCTTATTGAGAGAATGTGGAGGTTTCCATCTTGTTGCAACTATTTTCTTAGCAGCTGTCAAACCAGCTAAAAAAACTCATTTCTGAGTTTTATTGAGATGGATATCGGAAAGATCATCCAAAATAAAAACAGATGGGGAAAAAGGGACTAAAACATTTAATAGAGTGGACAAATTTTCTTTAACCATATTCCAAAAGTAAGCAACTCCAGGGCATTCCCAAATCATGTGAAAAAAGTACCAATTTCCCCTGTATGGCACAATGTGCAATTAGGATCAGGTTTAAGCTTCATACTATGAAGTTTACATGGAGTCAAATAAGTCCTATGTATAAAATTTAAATGGATTTGTTGATGATCCGGATTCCTTGAAGAATGCATTACCATAACCCAAACACTATCCCAATTAAAACTGGGGGAAAGGTCCGGAATATCTGACCGCCATGAAGAGTCTATTGTCAGAGGAGGATGCATTTTTTCCAGAAAAAAATTATATAATTTAGAAACCAATCCTCGTGTTCCTCGAGTTTCATGTAATGTTTTGAGTAAAGGGTGGTCTTTAAGAGGAGCCGTCCAAGGGACCCCATAGGCCTTCATGGCTGCCCTCAATTGTAAGTAAAAAAAAAAAAGGTTGAGCTCTGAAGGTTAAATTGAATGGAAAGTTCTTCAAAGGAATGAAGGCCCTTATCACTCATTAAATCACCCAAGGAGTGAATTCCTTTGTCGAACCACTGTCGACACTGGCCAATCTTTATTGGGCGCTTACCAATAAGCAAACCATCATTATTAAAGATAGGAGAGTATGGATTCCAGTTAGAGCGGATATTACAAGCTTTTTCTGCTGCTCTCCAGACCGACAGAACGTGTGACACTAAAGGACCGAAACGGAGCGTACACTTTTTTAGAGGGATATTGGCAAATAGGACTTCATCTAATTTCAAAGGAAGAACTAGATTTCCCTCCAGGGAACGCCACGAAACATCAATTTTGTCGTTATACCAGCTGAGCAGGGGACGTAGTGTAAAAGCCCAGTGATATAACTTAAAATTCGGAAGTGAAAGTCCACCAGCTAATCTATCCCGTTGCATCGTGGAAAGTTTAAGACGTGGACGTTTGCCATTCCATACAAATTTGGTAATTATGCTCTGTAGTCTATCCCAAAAACGAGAAGGGGGAGGCAAGGGCAGCATAGAACTCACAAAGTTAATTTGAGGGAGTACATTCATTTTGATAATCGAGACACGTGATCTAAGAGAATTTGGAAGTGATGACCAATTATCCAAGTTACATGAAATTTTAGACAGGATGCCCTCATAGTTGGTCTTAATTATATACTGCAATGAAGCACCAATCATAATGCCCAAATACTTAAATTGTTTAACCACTGGTATACCCGAGGGTAGTGCTGTATTTCTCATTGCGTCGTTCAGTGGAAGAAGTGCCGACTTTGTCCAATTTATTCTATATCCAGAAATCTTGCCAAAGCTCCCAAAGATAGTTAAAATGTTAGGAATGGACTGCAGTGGATTGCCTAAAAAAAGAAGGACGTCATCTGCATACAACGAAATGTGATGGTTGGTCCCACATATTGTGATTGGGGTGATACCTTTATCTATGCGTATTGTCTGAGCCAGAGGCTCCAGCGAGAGTGCAAAAAGAAACGGGCTTAGGGGGCATCCCTGTCGAGAACCTCTGGCTATGTCAAACAGTGAAGAACAAGTCCTACCTGTCAAAACCATGGCTGTGGGGTTTGCATACAGCACCTTGATCATATGAATGTAGGAGGACCCCAGAGCCATGAGCTTCAGCACAGACCACAAATATGGCCATTCCAGACGATCAAAGGCTTTCATAGCATCCAGGGAAAGGACCGCGGCAGGAAGAGTCAACGAAGATGACCCATGAATTATATGGAGTAATCTCCTAACATTATCAGACGCTAATCTGGTTCTAATGAAGCCTGTCTGGTCACAATTAACAAGCTTAGTCATGGCCGGCTGGAGCCTCCGCGCAAGCAATTTAGCATAAATTTTCAGATCAGTATTTAGAATTGACAGAGGCCTATAATTTGAACAATCATTAGGATCCTTATCCTTTTTGAGCAAAAAAACGAGCTTAAGTTATGGATTAATTTCCTCAATCAACCTGTCGTTTCCCGAATTTTCGCTTTTAACAGTTACTTCATTCATATCTCATCTTCACAGTATTAAAGGTCTCCAAGCCGGATCCATTAAAAGCTATCTAAGCGGCATTCAATTCTTCCATAAATTAATCCACGGTAAACCTGCACCTGCAATAAATAAGTTCCAAACGTCCCTTCTAATTAAGGGAATCCAAAGATCCCGCCCCACGCGCCTAGATAACAGACAACCAATCACAATCGATATACTCACCAGATGCATCTCATCACTCCGTCTTGGATACCACTCCATCAATACCGCATATACGTTAGAAGCCATGTTTATCCTAGCATTCTTCGGTTTCCTCCGCTGTTCCGAACTGACCATAACTTCCTTATTCGACCCAAATATCCATCCCACAATTTCAGACCTTCAGATCGTAGATAACGAAACCATATCATTTTTCATCAAACAAAGTAAAACGGACAGAGACAAAAGAGGTCATTTCGTCTATATTTTCAATCTTCAAACTCCCATCCAACCGTCCCATGCGCTTTTTAATTACCTGCAGTACAAGCTTTCCTCGTCCAAATCCCCACTCGACCCTCTTTTCACTAACGACTCCAATCATCCAGCTACGAGATTCTGGTTCCAAAAGCATCTTAAAGTAATCCTTATCAAATCCGGCGTCTCAGCAGAGCATTTCTCTAGCCACTCTTTCCGCATCGGAGCAGCCACCACAGCCGCTCAAAAAGGTCTCTCCCATCAAACAAATCAAAACCCTCGGTCACTGGTCATCGGATGCCTTCAAAACTTATATTAGGTCTAGCCGTGTTTTCATCAAAAATGCTCACCAAGCCCTAACTAATTAATTAAATTACCACCTGCTGCTCCTCATTTCAGTTACATCCGTTTACACCGTCCGATTACATCTGGGCTCGCCGCTTGCACACTCGCTCAATATTCATAAGGTACGTTTTTCAATCATATGCAGACTCCCCCGTTCGCACGCAGCGATGACTCACCCGTTCGAAGGCCGGGTTCCGTCCCCCTTCCAAAACGCTGGTTGAAACCTCCCGTTTGAATTGCAGTGAGAGTCTGCCCGTCTTAGTCGTCGCCGGACGTCCACGCTCGTGTCGCCAGGAGGGCTCCCCATTCGTCGGGACGTGAGGAGTCTTTCCCGTGACCCAGCCCCCCCTTCGAAGCGGCGGTCGAGCTCTCCCGACCGAGTCCAGCGGGCGCCCTCCGTCCAACCCAGCGAGGCTTACCCGTCCGATGCCGCGAGCATATAAGTTCCCGTCGGATGCTGCGAGAGCTCTCCTGGGTGAACGGTTAAACTCGTCCACAAATTCACGCTCGCATAATTCTTGCGTCAGCGAGCTGTCAGTTCAACTGCAGAATGGGCTTATCCGTCCGATGCCGTGAGCAACCAAGTTCCCGTCGGTCGTTGCGAGAGCCTTCCCAGTCGAACAGGCAAGCTCGTTCCTTGGTAAAATACATACCCTTGACTTTTAGGGGGGTTAAATTCTACGCTCGCTGTCCTTCGTTTATCTGGCATTTTGGGGAGTACTCTGGGGTCGGGCCGAATTCTGAGCTCAGAGCCCTCCCCCCGGACAGCAAGCCAAATATGCATTATTATATTACATCAGATTTCATTAACATGTAAACTCGTGAAATGAAGTTTTATGTAACAAAGTTCGGGAGGAGCATGTTCAGGTAATCATCCAATCAGCACAAGAAGAAGCCAGTATAAATAAAGCCTTCCCTTACCTCCTGTCTCATGACTTCTTCTCAGCATCCCACCACCACCCCTTCACCCCACATTCGGCGGGGTCCGCTCATAGATACCTATGACCTCTAAGGTTAGGGGGGAGTACTCTGGGGTCGGGCCGAATTCTGAGCTCAGAGCCCTCCCCCGGACAGCAAGCCAAATACGCATTATTATATTACATCAGATTTCATTAACATGTAAACTCGTGAAACATCTCAAAATGCGAGTGGACCAAACAAGAGGCAAACTACCTGGGGTATCACCTGGGCAACGGACAACTGAGACCACATATTGACAAGGTGGATGCAATCCGAAGGAGCCCACAACCAAAGACCAAGAAAGAAGTGAGGTCATTCCTAGGACTGGTGGGCTGGTACAGGAGATTTGTACCAAACTTTGCCTCCATTGCGGTCCCCCTGACCAACCTGTTGTCAAAACCGGTGAAGAACCCCATTCCATGGACCGATGACTGCGAGACTGCTTTCACTACATTAAAAGACAAGCTGTGCTCCAGCCCAGTCCTGCAGAGTCCAGACTTTTCTCAAAGGTTCCTGGTGCAAGTAGACGCATCCGCAACGGGGATTGGTGCGGTCCTTGCCCAGGGAAGCGCTGGAGAAGAGAGACCAGTTGTTTACCTCAGCCGTAAGCTACTGCCCAGGGAAACAAGATATTCGGCGGTCGAGAAGGAAGGTCTCGCCATCAAGTGGTCCCTGGACAGCTTGCGCTACTACCTCATTGGTCGAGAGTTCGATATAGAAACCGACCACCGGGCCCTAACCTGGATTCAGTCCATGAAGGACCACAATGCCAGAGTCACACGGTGGTACCTCGCCCTGCAGCCGTACTGCTTCAAGATACGGCACAGACCGGGCAGACTTAACGTGGTAGCCGACTACCTGTCCAGGTTTCCGGCCAGTACGCGGCTAGGAGAGGGGGAAGGTGATGTGATAAAGTCACATTAGCTGCCACCGCTGGGGAAGCAGCACTGGCACACACACATACACACATATATACGCACATACATACTGACCTCGTTCAAGTCGATCCTCCCTACCTTTGCCGCTGTCATCGGAGCGGGTGCACACGCGATGCTGATAGCACATGGACATTCTTCCATTTCTCCACTCTCCCTTCCATATTCATTTCCCGGTCATTTCATACACTTACACTGCACTGTCTTGTTGTTTCGCCTCTGTGTTGTTTGTCTGTGTGGGCGTAGTCAGTCTTCCGGCCGAACCGAACGATCGAGTGGCGGCCATATATGACGTCGTGGCCGGGTCGCGCCGGCGAATCGAAACCAGAAGCTGACGAAACCATTGTCTAGTGTGAATAGGTGTTCCTGTGGGTTTTTGAATGGAACAATTTTGTGTTAAGTGTATTATGTGTGAATGGATTATGTGTTTATTATTATATATAGAGATATTTTATGGGAATGGATTATCAAATAGCTGAAGTATTTGTATGTGTATTAACTGTTTGTTATATGTTCCCTGAAATTGGTGTGGCCCAAAAAAGGGGCGGGTTTTGGCCTATTTAAGCCAAGGCCAAACCTAAAGTCAGGATTTGTTAACCAAGTCGGAAGCGAGAGTGCAACTGCGGTGCCTCAAGCAGAAAAACCTTTGTGTGCTGTAGATACGTTTTTTTTAAAGAGTTTTCGTCTTTGTTTTTCTGTTGTTATACTTTTTAGGTTTTTTTTTTCTTCTTTTCTTTTGTGAGCACCTGTAAATATACTTCACTGTGGACGGCCTTCTTATTGGCACTGTAAATAAATTCCACCTTGCACGAAGTGCTTCTGCGAGTGTGCCATCCTTTACATCCGTTCACGGACTCACATTTCTCCCGAAGGCGAGCTGGTGGGCTCATCTTCATCACAGTCAGCCAATCTGGTTCCGTCCATTAAAATTATCTTTTGCAAATAACAATCGCGGTCCTGGACAGTGACTGACCTTGCACATTAAGATACAATCGGATTTTCTTCAGTCATTGTTAAAAAACAAGCTAACAAAACTTGCAAACTAACGTTAGGGAAGCGGCCAGAGGGATCGTTCTGACACCACCTAAGCTCCGCCCACAGAAAAACGTCACCATGTTTACCAACTGGGACTTGTTGAATTAAATCATAGCTGTACAGTGGCGTTACCTGTTATTCCTTCTTGGATATTTCCATTACCAGTTGTGGACCTAGAAATTGCAAAGATGTTAAAACAATACAAGGAGTATGGTGTGATTAATAACCTGGTAAAACAATATTTAGGTATCAACTATAATAATAGTATTCCATTATTTACAGACGGATTAAAAAAGACCCAAGTACAGGAAAGGCGGGAGCAGCAGTATTTATACCACATTTTCAGAAATCAATTTTAAAAAGAACTTCAAATCATTTAGCAGTGTACACTGTGGAGCTTTTAGCTATTTTACTAGCACTCACACGGATAGAGGAGGTTGGGCCTAAACAATATATTATATGTTCAGACTCAATGGCATCATTAATAAGTATTGCAAATTGTAAATCTGTTTGTAGGTGTGACGATCTGCGGCTGGAGTGCCCGCTTCAGCCTCTGGGGGGCACTCCTTCCTAGTTTATTGTTTCCTTTATGTTTTACCCTGGACTGATTATGGTTGATTTTATGCACCTGTGTTTTACTATCTTGTTTAGCGCACCTGCCTTAAGCCTGAGTTTTCCCTTTGTTCATTGCTGAGTATTGTATGTGTCTCACTGCATCCTAAGCGTTTTCCTAGTTTCTTAGTGTTTCCGAGTATTTTCTAGTTTCACGTTTCCTGGACTCCCTGCCTGTATCTGGTCTTCCCGTTTGCCTTATCCCTGCATTGTATGTTTGCTGATCTGGACTGCTTACCTGGTTTTGACCCCTGCCTGTTTCCCTGTACCTGTCTCTGGATTCTCCTCTCAATAAAGCCTGCATTTGGATCATCTCTGTCCTTGTTCCATATCAGTTTCATGACAGTAGGCCTGACTTGATTTATGAAATCTTTCATAGATTATACAGATTTAAAAGTCTTAATATTACAGTGTGTTTTATGTGGGTCCCATCTCACGTTGAAATAGAGGGTAATGAAGAAGCTGATCGTTTGGGTAAAAAGACTCTTAAGTCAGACATACAATGGACAGTTCCATTGAGTTAAATGGAAATTAAATGTATCATTAAAACAAGAATCAATGGGTTATGGCAAGAGCAATGGGAAAAGGAGACAAAAGCTCGTTTTTTATATAAAATACAGAAACAAGTGAAAACAAGGAGGCAGGGTGGTTGGAAGCGAAGGGAGGAATCTGTAATCACAAGGCTAAGAATTGGACACACAGGTCTTAATCATAATCTCAGTCGTTTAGGGAAACACACAACAGGATTATGTATTAATTGTGACAGGAGAGAAACGGTAGAACATATATTAATAGAATGTGAAGCATACAGAACAGAACGAATCATAATGTTAGAACAAGTTAAAGAATTAGGCTACACACATTTATCAGTAGAGGGTTTACTTTCCTTTTCTACATCAAAACCATCAGCATGGCCAGCTAGCATGAGATACCTTGATCCAATTTAAGAATAACCAAGAATATATATATATATAGTTTTTTTTTTTAAGTAGAAATCCACATTGAAGCTCCACACCTCCAAACAGTTGGTGGCGGTAATGCACTAAATTGGTATGCCAACCGCCAATAAAAGAAGAAGAGTTTCAGCGTCCTCAAAAACTAATAGATAAATGTAAAAAAGGCATAAATGTAATGAGGTGCTTGGCTGGGGTTGAGTGGGGAGCGAGTAGACAGTCTTCTAGAAGAATATATAGCTCATTAATAAGACCGGCAATAGATTATGGTAGTCTGATATACTGCTCTGCATCAGAAACATGGCTCAGAAAGATCGAGGTAATTCAGACTCAAGCTCTAAGGATCAACTGTGGAGCATTTATAACATCTCCAGTACCATCTATCCAAGTAGAGAAGAGATGCCACTTGAAGTTCGTAGGAGAAAGTTAAGGATGAGATACTGGATTAATGTAAAAGCACATGATGAAAGACATCCAGTTAAAAAGGTACTGGGAAACTGTTGGGAATACGAGTATGGAAGTGTGAATAGTTTTGGCTGTGTAACAAATAAGGAGGCGATGGAAATGGGTATAACTGAGATCGAAGTAGCTCCTTCTGTTATAATTTCATCTATACCCCCATGGTTATACCCAATGCCAGAAATAGACCTATTCATTCATAAGGAGATACACAAGAATGAACCAAATTTGCCATTAAAAGTAATCATTCAACAATACATTAATGAAGTATACAACAACATGACTCAAATATTTACAGATGGATCAAAAGACCCCATAACAGGTAGAGTTATTTGCAGCACTATGTTAAAATATCAACAGAACTGATAGCCATATCATTAGCTTTACAATGGATAGAAGAAAAGCAGCCTAATAGCAGTGTGATATGTACAGACTCACAATCAGCTCTGCAAAGTTTAGAGATCGTTAGCAAGACAAGATATTTTAAATGAAACACTGCAGAAGTTATATAGCATAAAGCACTTAGGCGTAAGGGTGAGTTTGTTGTGGGTGCCAGTGTCGGAGTAAAGGGGAACGAGGAAGCTGATAAACTGGCAAAGGAGTCGTTGAAATATCCTGAGATCAACATCAGAGTACAGACGAGTAAAGCCGAAATTAAGGGGCTGATTGGGACTGAAGTGAAAAAGAGATGGCAGAGGACATGGGACAATGAAATAAGAGGAAGACATTTGTATAGTATACAAAGTAATGTGGGGGTGGAAAGAACAACTGGTAATAACAGGAAAAAGGATGTGATGATGACAAGATTACGTATAGGACATACAACACTGAATCAAAGTTTACAAAAAATAGGAAAGCATGAAAGTGGTAATTGCGATAAATGTGGGTATCCAGAGACTGTAAATCATATATTACTAGAATGTGTAGCATACAATAGAGAAAGGCTTGAATTAATTCAGTCACTAAAGGATAGGGGTGTAAGAAATATATCACTTAAGGAACTATTAGGAGAAGGAACAAATTATACAATTCACGAGAGAGTATTCAAATTTTTAAATGACACAAAACTGGTAAAAAAAGATATAATTTATTTAGTATTATTTATTTTATTTATTTATTGTATTTTATTATTCAACCAAGTGTATTCACCAAGTAGTGCTCCATACTCCAATCCAGTAGGTGGCGGACAATGCACCTTTACGTTGGTTTGCCAACCGCCATTTAAACAACAGAAGAAGGAGAAGAGTTTCAGCCCAAAGATGGGGGTGGAAATGAAGAAGAGAATCTCTGATAATTTATCAGTATTCACTGTGGAATTGGTGGCTGTTTGGTTGGCATTAAATTGGGTTGAAGAAGTAAAACCAGAAAAGGCTGTCATATGTTCAGACTCAAGTGCAGTTCTGAAAAGTTTGCATTCTTTTAAGTCACAAGCAAGACAGGACATAATATATGAAATACTAGAACTGCATACACGGATTTGTCAGATGGGGATAACGGTAAAGTTTACATGGGTTCCAGCACATGTAGGAGTGAAGGGTAATGAAATGGTAGATAGATTGGCAAAGCAAGCGAGTAAACAAGAAGAGGTTGAAATAGTAATTACAATTAGTAAAGCAGAAGCAAAAGCACTAATCTGGTCAAAAATCAATAAAAAGTGGCAGGCACACTGGGATGTGGAGGAGAAAGGAAGACATTTATATAACATCCAACAAAAGGTTGGGACAGAGAGGGTCACTGGAAGGAAGCGAAGGGAAGAAATTATCTTCACTAGATTAAGAATAGGACATTGTGGGTTAAATAAGTATTTACATATTGTAGGTAAGCACGTATCGGGTAGGTGTGAATTTTGTGAAAATACTGAATCTGTGGAGCATGTGATTTTTGAGTGTCAGAAATATGAGAGGGAAAGAGGAAAGATGAAAGAGGGTATAAGAAGGTTAGGGGGGCAAGGGAATTCACTAAGGGAATTGCTGGGGAAATCGGTAAATGGTATGAGTGCATTGGTATTTCAATTCTTAAAAGAAACAAGACTGGCAGAAAGGATTTAGGTTGATTAAAGGAAGAGAGGGAAGAAGGAAGGGGAGGAAAGAGAAAAAAAAAATTGTATTTATACTTTTTTTTAAAATTTTGTGTTTTTTTTTTTTTTTTTTTTTTTTTTTTTTTGTTAAGAAGGAAAGAGTATAAATATAATGAAAAGTTAATTTTAGGTTGATGGGTCCACACTCCAGTATAGTAGGTGGCGGTAATGCACCATTAATGTTGGATGCCAACCGCCGTTAAAACGACAAAGAAGAAGAAGAAGAAGAAGAGTTTCAGCGTCGTCGAGTCTTCTGAGGCGAGGAGAGCAGTTCACGGTATTTCTCATCTTTACACAACCATCACACACACTTTATACAGTTTGATTAAGCGACAGACTAATTTCTGTATAGTTTTCATCGATCACAGCGATACTTGTGCGTGTTTTCTGGCGTCTTCCTCCTGAAATACACATTTAGTGCAGCAGCAGCGAGCATGAGGAGAATATGTGGAGTTCAGACCTGAGCGAGTGTGTGTGCTTTTGTGTGATTGTTTCGTCAAGTCAAAAGTCAAAGTTTGAGATCTGTGAGGGGAATTAATGTGAATCTATCTCAAGTGTCATACTGGAACAGATAATGCTAAATGCTTTACATTGAGCCTATGATGAGCCACGTGAGACATGAATCAATACTAATATGAAGTTTTACTCTTGGAACAATAGTGCTTTGTGGTGCTCTTTATTTTTTAAAAATGTATGATAATTATCTGTTTCTGTTATTATTTTAATGATCTAACTACTTTGCCATCATAAGATCAAACTTGCTATATTTAGATTAATTTGCTCACATTATGTTGCTGTCATTATTTATCTGTATGGTTTATGAAGAAAAGTGTCATTATTGATTGTTTTTGTATTATTTATGTTTTATCCATGTCACATTGTGAGAAATAAGAGTATTGCCTTTCAGTATAGCAGTAGTTTTATAGGCTTTTACAGGGCTTGACATTAATTTTTTGAGGCACTTGTCCTTCGGACAAGTAAATTTATGTTTCACTTGTCCATGCACAAAAGTCACTTGTCCGGGTAAAGATTTATAATTTTATCTAGGGCTGCACTATTTGGGGAAAATGTCATATTGCGATTATTGAGGTTGCGATGCGATTGCGATATAATAAACAAATGGTTTCATGAGTCAACTTGTTTGGTTCTAAACCAAATGCACACACAGATTAGTGATAATTCTGAAATTAGCAATAACAACTAAATGATTGATAACACCTATAATGATCAATAAGCCATTGATGTCTGGATAAAAATTAACTGTCTAACAGGTAGGACATACAGAAATTGAATAAAGTTATCAAACAGTCTGCGCTGCATAAATTATAAATTATATATAGACTACTCATTAAAGCTACACAAGTTCTTTAGTCAAGAGCAGTGAGTAATTTTCTCACAACAAAGTTCCCTTTGTTCTTTCATTTACTTTACTGACAGAACGCTTTATTGGTAGCTGGCCCTTTAAGAGAAGCCGCTGTGGACAGGATCTCACACGCGCCTCATTCTCTCACGACTCACAACTCTTTATGTCCATCATAAGACTAGATTGCTCTTATGTTATGAAGATAATCGACAAATGACATTTTGACTTAATTGTGTGTGTTGTTGATGTTCGTTCAAGCGCGAAAGAGAAATGTATTCTGGCGCGCGGTCTGTGCATGCACATTATACTGGCGCGCGTCTTTCTGTGAGTCACATTCAGGACATTCACAGGCAGCGCGAAAAATGTGTTCATTTCAAATCGGTAAAATTAAATCTGTAAAATAGACGTAACGAGTGGCACATAACGTGAAGTAACATCCCAGATAGCAAACACTCATTGAAACTATGTTAAATCAACATTCCGTTGTCAAACTTAAGTCATTGAATCAACATCGAACTCTGATGTTGATTCTAGCCTACATCATTTTGCACCCTGTTTTAATATTTAAACAACATTGAAATCCAGTCCATAGATCAATGGAATTTCAATGGTATTTCAATTATCAGGAATATTGAAACAATGTTGAAATTTCAACTGCACTGAAAAAATATTTTCATTCATCCAATTAAAAAATTTTAGGGTAATGGTTCACATCTATATTTTATTACTTGATCCAATGAAAAATAAATAACTTACCCTAACCAATATTTTCTATGTCTATGAAAACTATTTTATATAACTTGGTACAAAGTAAATTTTTCATGTTGAAGAAAGTCAATTAATTTAAATTCCTTTATTTGATCTAAACAAAAATATATAGATTTAATCAAAACAAAACTTCTCATTTAAGAAATATGTATTAGAAATTATTTGTTTTCTCCAATCAAATATATATATAGATTTAATTAAACAATTATGTATCATTTTTAAAAATAAAGGTTAATAGAAATTATTAATTTTAAACAAACAAAAAGATATGGATTTAATAAAACATGTTTCCCATCCAGGAACATTGCTTAATATTTGATCTGATCCAAAATCTAATAAATAAAAAAAGACAAATAATTTACATTGCATAAAGATTTATTAACTTATTTCCACACATTCACAATTTCAGTGCTCAAGTGTCATATTCTAACTTCAAGGGCTGGCAAACTTAACCGAGAACTATGCAGTGAATTAGGGAAATGCAAGAATTTCTCAACACTACCAAATGCAGGTAAATGCAGCTGTGATAAGTATTTCACTATCTCTGCTACAAATGATATCCAACTAAAAAAAACAACAACACATTGTTGAAAAGTCAGACATTGGAATGGAAGTACAGAGTTGTTGCTATATACACCGTGAATTTCTGGATATATTCAAATGTCAGTTTCAATGTCTTGGGATATTCCAGATTGAAGGCATAAAGAAGGCTCAGGAGAATGGTACCAGCATTTGCGACAGAGGGCAACCCGCTCAGAACCTCTTGTCCCTCTAGATTAGAATGATGCCAATGTTTGTAGGTACACCTTGTGCATATCTGATGATAAAGATTGCCATGGCTTCTTGCTGAAGAAATTGTTCATCCTCTTTCTTTTCTGATACCTGGAAAAGAATTTAGGAAGAAAGAAAGAATAAGGAATCGATACAGGTTGGGTTTCCCCCAGATTAAAGGTTAACAACAGAGCCCAAACTATTAGACGACATTCAGATGGTACTTTTTATTTGGATAACAAAAAATAACTTAAACCAAATTGAATGCAAAACAAATGCACAACATTGTATAATTAGCATCTACTTCTAACTAACTATAAAATTATGTTTTTGCTCCAATTCGTTTTTGAAATAGAAATATAACAGTCATTACAATCATAAACTTACCAACGCATGGGACTCTGGTTCTAGTGGAAAGGTATTGTATCTCTATTTGAACTTTGCTTACAGACTGTTTTCAGAGTGACATATATATGAACATAGTCTGATGGCTAATTTTGAACTTGACAGCCTTAGCTAGAATTTTTGCATCGCTAAATTAATCTTGTCTTACCAGGAAATCCTTGATGAGGTCCTCCACTGCTTCTCCCATGTAGAAAATAAGACTTTTTAGTGCAATGTCGGTATCCTGCATAAAGATAGTAACAAATGAAATTGGTTAAGTCGATCAAGGTTTGTCAAATGTGCTCTAAGTGATGTTGGGTGACGGCTTATTCTTATTCTAAACTATGGGTAAATTGTCCGCCATTAGACGTGTCTCCAAGCGCCATTACAAGGCCATAGGGCCATAACGGTAATTTTTTTAAAATCTCAGCCTAAATCTACATTAACAGACAAAGTTAAAATATTAAGCATTTATATTAATTATCAACTGAATTCGGAAGTATTTTACTAACCTTGAAAAACGTATTAATGACTGACTGTTGCGTCGTGGCTTTACTGCCCCCCTGTGTCCTCTGACTTTTTTTTAAACCAACCGACATCGCCCGCCCGAATTTAAAATATAAAAAAGTTTGCCAATGGAGCGATATTAGACACAAATAAATGTTGTATTTCGTCAGTCATAACTGCGTTAGCCATACATTAAGCCAGTCCCTTAACATGTAACGTTAGCTTATTCACTTAAGTTAACTGTGTTAGTTGATCAGGTTAACTGTTTTAACGGTTTTAACGTTATTCTTATGGCTGACTCGAGATAACGTTCGGTTCGATGCTTAAACGTTCAAGTTAATTAACGTTACCAAAAAGGCGCAGGTTTTCTTTTAACATATGTTCCCTTTTGAAATCGGTCAGGAATTAATTAACGTCGACATATTGTGTAAACTCAGCTAGCTAACACCAAGTTAACATTTTCAAATGAACGTACATAGGCCTGCTAGCTACTTATCTAACTGTTAACGTTACCAGATAAAGTCAGTGCGCCATGTCTGGCATAAAATTAACAGGCTACTACAACAGCACATTTAAATGGTTGTTTGTTTCACTTACCAGAGTTTTTCTGCGATGTAACTTGAGTCTGGTCTGGTGCAGAAAAGTAAAGTATTGTGATCCATCCACGGAGCGACCGCTGAGGCGCTGACTTGAAGAGCGGTCTGGTGACTGTCGAGATTTGTGTTTAATGCGCATGCGCTGGCCTGTGTATAACCTTGAAATTGTAACTTCGTCGAAACAAATTTTTTTTATTTAAGATCTTAATGAAAAATATTTATATTTAACAATGTTTTGAACTAATAAAATATAACTTAAAAAATAAAACAAATAATAGTAAACTGAATTGAAAGAAAAATTATTAATTGAATGAAGTACTGCTTGAAAACCTTTTTTCAGTGTGAACTAAGGATCAACGTGATATCAATGGAATTTCAATCGTTTTTAAATGTTAATTTTAAATGTAATGCCATAAATTAAATAGCCTGCTTTACATTTACATTTAGTCATTTAGCAGACGCTTTTATCCAAAGCGACTTACAACTGAGGACAAAACCAAGCGAGTCATCGTGAGAAGGCAAAAACAATGCAAGAAGTGCTCAAAGTACAAAGTTCACACATAGCTCGGAGTAGTATAAGCCAAGCAAGGGAGGATTTAAGGGAAGGGGAAGGTATTTTTTTTATTTTTTTTTTTATGTTAAGTGCTCCCTTACGGTGACGCATTGCTGCCACATACATATTATTTATTTCCCTCAATTATGTCGTAATAACGAGATCTTATGTCGTTAAAACGACATCTTTTCTCGTAATAACGAGATCTTATGTCGTTTTAACAACATCTTTTCTCGTAATAACGAGATCTTATGTCGTTAAAACGACATCTTTTTCTCGTAATAACAAGATGTTATGTCGTTAAAACGACATATTTTCTTGGCCTTATAAGGACATGCACAATATGCCTTTATCCACATAAAATGTATAGCCTATCAAAGTCAAAACAACAGAACATAACCTAAGTTGTTTAATTCAACATTGTGTTCTTATTTTGTTTAACGAAATGTCAGTCTTCGTCTTTAGATACAATACAATACAATACAATACAATACAATACAATACAAACATCTTCAAGATACAGCCTATCTTCACATGTATAACGAATTGTCACCTTATGCAGTCCGTTGTGTGGTGGAATAAGCAATGCTATATAGAAATATATGGTAAATAGCCTATCTTAATTTAAACTTTATTTTATTAGTTCATTAACTAATTATGCTAACTCAACTAATTTAATGTAAGAGCTGGATATAATTACTGATTACATAATGTCAAATATTAAATCAATAGATTAGATTCAATTAAGCCATAAACTAAAGATTTTTCTTGACTTTTAATTTAAGCAAAATGACTAATCACACGTTTATGTTCAATGTGCATATGGCTATATATTCCGCGCTCAAGCGCATGCATAAAACTTGCCGCAAAGCACCGGCAGAAGTAGGTTAATGATAATAAATGTGTTTGAGAAAAAATAAAGAAGCATTTTAATTGTTTATTAATAAACTAGTCTTTTCTAAATCAGCATAGGCTGCCTGCTGCAAACATATCTCCATCCATATATCTCCGCTGTATAGCTTAGATGCGCCTTTCATACGGACATGATTACATAATCAGATGGTAGGCTACTTATTTGCTTTCGATTGGGTTTTTTTCGTTGATGGACATTTTTTATAAGCTTTGTATAGAAGGCTTTATTTCTCATGTCTGTGAGGCTTGTCTATACACTGTTTTTCAGTTTATTTTTGAGACGCGCT
Source organism: Chrosomus eos (assembly GCA_036326025.1). Classification (NCBI taxonomy): domain Eukaryota; kingdom Metazoa; phylum Chordata; class Actinopteri; order Cypriniformes; family Leuciscidae; genus Chrosomus; species Chrosomus eos. The sequence goes on from JAZAVI010000505.1 coordinate 54,607, forward strand.
TTTGAGACCATGAAAGCGCGCCCTGTTCGTTTTCTTTTATTTTACAAAAGCACAACGTTTTCTTGTTGTTGTGAATTTACACAAATAAAAGTAGTTCGGACTGATGTATAATTCTTTTCTGTATGACCAGAAATGGAGTAATTTCAGTTGTTTCCAGTCCACTGTTGATAGGAAAATGAGAGTGATGGCATGCACCGGCGCCTCCATGTCATGCAGTGCGCGCTCCACACTCACAAACACGCGCTATTAATAATAGCGAACATTTATCTAGGTTAACGTTAGAGCGAGCAAATTAAAAAATCAATAGGTTAACAAATCAAATTCTGTTGCATTTTCTTGCGCCAGTTTGAAAAGGGCGCCTGAAACACTTAGATAAACGCCCAACGCTGGTGTTTTTCTTTAAATAAATTCGTTTAGGCTTTAAAATAAATATTGTTTGTGGGCTAATTAATGCCACAATAATTTATTTATTTAATTTATTGGCAACTTATATTTTTCATTTTTGTTTTGCATTGAATACCATTTAAATTATTATTTGATTTGTACTGCAATGCCATCCTCCCATAGAAAGACACGTTAAGAGCCACCTTTATTTAATTATTATAATAAAGGGTTTATATAATATGAAGAAAACGCCTAACGTGTAATTAAATGCGCTGCGTTCATATTCTGGGCTCATCTGCTTTTCTGTCGGATAGTAGGCCTATGGTTTATTAATAAGGCGTGTAGGCCTACAGCATTTGATCTTTATCACTGAAGTAAGATAGCCTATTAAGCCACATTAAACTTTTTCTTTATTATAAGGGTTGTCTATGGGAGGAAAACGCTTAGCCTAATGTGCAATTAAACGCAATGTTTGTATTATGGGCTCAGCGAATATGTAGGCTATGCTTTATTAATATGGTGTGTGTACAGAATTTGATCTTTTAATATAAACATCCATTGTGGGCTGCTATTGCTTCAGCTTTTTGAACGTAGAAGTATGATAAAGACATGATTGGTTATACATTTCATGTGGATAAAGGCATATTGTCCATGACATGTCCTTATAAAGCCAAGAAAATATGTCGTTTTAACGACATAAGATCTCGTTATTACGAGAAAAATATGTCGTTTTAACGACATAAGATCTCGTTATTACGACATAAGATCTCGTTATTACGAGAAAAATATGTCGTTTTAACAACATAAGATCTCGTTATTACGAGTAAATATGTCGTTTTAATGACATAACATCTCGTTATAACGACATAAGATCTCGTTATTACGAGAAAAGATGTCGTTTTAACGACATAACATCTCGTTATTACGACATAGTTGAGTGGAAAAAATTAGATGAGTTTTCAGTTGTCTTTTGAATGCTGTCAGGGATTCTGCATTCCGAATGAGGCTGGGCAGATCATTCCACCAGCATGGAACTGTGAATGAGAAAGTTCTGGAGAGTGATTTTGTGGCTCGCTGTGATGGTACCACGAGCCGCCGCTCATTGACCGATCGTAGGCTTCTGGTAGGGATGTAGACTTGTAATAGCTTTATTTACAACCAGGATGTTTAAAAGTAATGGAACATTTGAAATCGTGTATAAAACACTGAACACACCACACAAACAAATTCATTTTTATTAGCCTTTTTATTTAATTATTTGTACTCTTTATTTACACTTCAATGTCCTCTGACGCCTAAGTAGTTTGTCGTCCAGTCCCTCCTGCCCGGTCTGGCACATACTGGGTGACGGCGGCTGTCCCTGTCTGCTGAGTAACCTAAAACAGAAAACAAAATTACAATGCAAAAAAATTAGCATTTAAGTTAAACAGTAGATGTTATATTTATTTCTATTGGTCCATTCGTGCCGCGAGATGTTTCTATATGAAGTATGTGGGGTTAAGCCCCCCCCAAGTTCCCCCTTGACGCCAGGCCTGGTTGCCAGGCGCTGTATAACAGTGTGCGCAAAAATCGTGATATCGCATAAGCACTAGTATAAAACGACTGTTATCATTTCTGAAAACAAACACAACGGAGTTAACTGTATCGCACGCATATCGCAGCCCTGCTCGAGGATGGTCTAATCGGCATTTCCAGTTACAACTCGAGACAGTTCTGCATTTAATAAAAGCAAAGTAGCCTAAGTCATGTCTTCTGTGTAATTCTGGCCCGCCGCGGTCACACTTCTGCGAATGAACTTAGAAACAAATAAACTTTATATAAAATGAATATAAAATTACTATACTTAAAAATAGGGGTGTAACAATATCGTGTCACAACATATCGCAACAAAAATGCAACAATATCGTGGATAATTCACCCAAACTACTATAGTACTATATTAAAGTACTATATTAAACTACTATATAATGTTGAATATAATACTAATGCAATGGGGAAATATTTGTGGGTCCTGATAATGCCAAATGTCTGATGTTAACAGTAAAGTAAAGTATGTGGCCTACATTATTTTAAATATATCTAGTCAGTGAAAGAGTGCAATCATATTCATCTAAAATAATTCAGTATTTTCAGCTTCAGAATCATGAATATAGTTATTCTGGTGTCTCTATTGTCCTGTGCTTTGGGTTTCCAGCACCAAGTACAAGCATTTACACACACAATGTAATATCAAATTTAGCATTTTAATCAACAGTACATTTTTTGTTAACCTTTTACCATATGTCTTGGAGTGTGTCAATAATATTGTATCAGTATCGTGATATGTATCGAATCGTGACATGAGGGTATCGTTACACTTGCACTTATAAAGCATTGAAAAAAAAAAGCCTCAACAGAGTTTGAAGTTCAGGTTTTGCTGTTTTATCAATATTAATAGTAACTGATATTGAGAATTGTGAAAACATAATATATATTGTTACTGTGAAGTCAAATTAAGATTTTGGGTCAAATGTTTTGCTAGATAGCAGAAAATGTTCCCACAGTTTTACATACAGTATGAATTTTTTAACAGTGTTCACCACAAGTAATCGACTACATTGTAACCTAATCAGAAATAAGTATTTAAATGGCTGCTGTTTTGCTATTTAGTTTATTTGTAATGGCCAGCAATAGGCCTATGTAGTTTCTTCATTCACTGTGACCTATACATGCACTGGATGGCCAATTTCTCATGTATTTTGTGTATTTTCAAAATACAAAATACTGTATTTGTATTTAAATACATTTTTCCACACAGTATTTTGTATTTGTATTTAAATACATTTTTCCACACAGTATTTTGTATTTGTATTTGAAATACATTTCCATGTATTTATGCCCATCTCTGTACACAGGTTAGAACATAATCTCAGTACAATAGTGAGCATACATGTCACTTAAGACCAGCGCATGCGAATAATGACCAGAGATCGGTACTGCGTATGAGTACATGACGTCACCAAAACTACAAGCTGCAGCGAGGGGTGTCTCGTCCCTCTTCCCTCATTGAGTTTCAGTGTCGAGTGTTCTGAGGAGAGCAGTTCACGGTATTTCTCATCTTTACACAACATCACACACACTTTATACAGTTTGATTAAGCGACAGACTCATTTCTGTATTGTTTTCATCGATCACATACTTGTGCGTCTTTTCTGGCGTCTTCCTCCTGAAATAAACACATTTAGTGCAGCAGCAGCGAGCATGAGGAGAATACGTGGAGTTCAGACCTGAGCGAGTGTGTGTGCTTTTGTGTGATTGTTTCGTCAAGTCAAAAGTCAAAGTTTAAGATCTGTGAGGGGAATTAATGTGAATCGATCTCAAGTGTCATACTGGAACAGATAATGCTAAATGCTCTACATTGAGCCTATGATGAGCCACGTGAGACATTAATCAATACTAATATGAAAAGCGCTTTACTCTTGGAACAATATGCTTTGTGGTGCTCTTTATTTTTAAAGTTTTTATGATAATTAACAGTTTCTGTTATTATTTTAATGATCTAACTACTTTATAGTGATTAATGTAGCTATCATAAGATCAGACTAGCTATATTTAGATTAATTTGGTCATATTATGCTGCTGTAATTGGGTAGTTGACGTGACGTGGCTTTTTCACCATCACAGAAGATAAAAAATAATTTATTTCACATTTTCATCATTTAGAATACTGTGAATGGTTAAACATGTTCCTGTTTTACATGAATTTGCTATTTTAATACCGGAGTTATTCTTTATTTTTTTACAACTTTGAGCCAAATCTCAAAATTGTCCTATGGTGTGACGGGAGACAACATTATTTCAGAAATATTAACTTTTATAAATAAAGAAAATAATGTTTAAAAATCTTAATGGACACTCCTGGCATATTTGTGCAAGTGTCTATTTTACTAAGTGCCATCACTTTTCATATACATTTCTAAAAGTATAGGAATTTCATAAGCTTTGTCACAGAAAAAAATGTCCTTTGGTGTTATGCAATAACCTGATATTATGTTGGGCAATGTCATGGACAACTAAATTTAGTTGAAAGACCCCATTCAAGGTCATGTGCAGTGCACATAGTAAGTATTTCTCTCAGAATTGTTCAAATATTTAACTATGTTTTCAGACCACTGAAGTTGTTAAGTTTTTTTGTCCTTTGGTGTGACACCCCTAAATTTTTTTTTTTTAATTCAAATTTGCATTTTTAACAGCAGGACTATGTAATATTATGCAAATGTGTCATGCCAATTGCTAATGACAGTTAAGCTAGCATTAGCATGGTTATTAACATGCCACAAAAGCTCAAATGTCCTTTGGTGTGACACTCTGGCCTGTCACACCATAGGACACAGATGTCACACAATAGGACAAGACCTCCTTAAGAAGCTATTAAAACAAATAGATAAAGTTTGTTAACATACTCTTCATTATTTTTTTTAACAGTTTTGCATCAGTACATAAATACAGTGCTACTACTTTATAATGCTAATTAACTTTTCTTTTAGAACAGAAAGAACTGAGGGAGAGATGAGTGCAAAAAAGAGGACCAGACAGTATAGGGAGCGAATTAAAAAGGATCCACAGAGAAAGTAGGCGATCCTAAGAGAACGACGGAGAAAGTAACTGAAATGTTGCCATATACATCATCTTAAAATAATTCAGGGATCTTGATGAGTGACTGAACGACTGCTTATTGTTCAGTATCAGAATAGACCTGTGTGAGGTTCAGGTTCAACATAAGCTTGTTATTACAGAATAATAATCTATATTGTGTTTTATAAGAAATTGGCAAGTAATTGGTTACATTTGTAGGGAAAACACAGTAGGTCATGAGTTCATAATTGAGTCATAATCAACATTACATTAATTTCTCTGTTGATCCATTCATCTATATTCTATCATTATTTCAAACAGATATCATGAAAAGGAAGCTCTCTGGGTACAATTTCAAACAGTTTTGTAAGGTTGGAGAAAAAGTTTTATTGATATTCGTAGGGAAAAGTTTATCAAGTTCATCTATTCATGGTGAATGATTTTAATTTGAACTTTCATGTAAAATAAATATCACTTACATAAAAAAAGTTTTAATAATGTGAACAATTCTCTCAAGTGTTTTTTTTGTTATTTAATATAATTTCTTTATACTTTTTAAATGTCACACCATAGGACACATTTACAGTACTGTTGAGTGAAAACATTAAAAAAATATGTGAAGTCATTGACAAAATGAGTGACCACTGCTATTTTCTGAAACTGTAGTTTTCATATTACATAAATATATGTATTTTTTCTTAAGTTATGTTTTCCAAAAAAAGTACTTTTTCTTGGCCATTTGTCAACTACCCAATTATTTATCTGTAGTGATTTATGAAGATAAGTGTCATTATTGATTGTTTTGGTATTATTTATGTTTTGTCCATGTCATATTGTGAGAAATAAGAGTATTGCCTTTCAGTATAGCAGTAGTTTTATAGGCTTTTATATCCCATACATAAACTTTATATACTCAAATAATGTGTTTCTAACAGCAAACACTCAGAATAAAGTGAGATGATCTGCTGATGATCCTGAATGGCTTGTTGAATGCGTGTTGATAGTCTGAGGATCATCAATATTAACCCTTTAGCTGTCACCCCCCCTTTTGATAATTGACATTAAAATGCACTATACAAACTTAAATGGTTGTAATTCAAGAATGCTTTGGAATATAGACCTAAGTTTGGTCTTGTTTTAAAGAAAACAATCAGCAGATTATTACTGAAGTGAAAGCGCTTCAAAAAATTAAAGTATGAAACAGTTATGGAAGTTATAATTTACAGTAAATCAAATATACTTTATTAATATATTTTTTTTAATATAAAATAAACATTTTACAAAATATGTTTTACTATAAAATTACTATAAAATGAAAGCTATATATCTAACCAAGTTGTGTTCCAAATTTAAAATTGATATCACAAAAATTGAAGTTCCCATGAGATTTTGTTTAGGCGTTATACCAAAAATAGCCACCGGGTGCCATTGAATTCCATTGAATTTAATTGTATGCATTCTGCCATAACAAATTAATAAATTTCTATCCAAATATCACTTCTGTCACTAAATATGGAACCTTGAGACTCAGACCTTTCTGACAATATGTGTTTTGTCAAGATTAGAAAAGGTTTTGATAATAAATTATGAAAGATGATGCCCAAAAGGGGAGGGGCCTAATAAAAAAATACCGTTTCTATGGTAATGCAACGTCCAATTTCAAAACGGTTTTCACAGGATGAATTCTGAGTTCGTAAGCTTTCAAATGATACCTAATTTATGATAACTACTAAAATATGTGATATAATAATAATAAAAAATTATATATATTTATATAATATATATTGTACTTTTTAGAGGACTTCTTACTTTACTTTTTAAAATATAATTTTATCTTTTATTTATTGACAAATACTAGATTATGTTTTATTATGAACTTTTAGCACTAAAAACCAAAGTTTCAATTATTAAAAGTGTGTGCGTCGACTTTTTGTGACAAAGGTCAGAAACTCCTGTAATGACGTCTATTTTTTGAGGCGCACTCTTGTCATAAATTCATATTTTACTGTTCATTCGTAATTTGTAAGAAAAAAACAACGCTAAAATATGTATTTAGGAGACTTAGACCTTTTCAACGATATATAGTTTGTCATGACTAGATTAGGATTTAATAGTAATATAGTGAAGTAAATTTAGTTTGCCCGTATACGGGCAAGTGACAGTTAAGGGGTTAACAGATCTGCTGAAAACACTCTTTATTTCATGACAATAGTTCCTGTTTTCACCTCATTTATTATGCTGATGTCTTCAGATCTCCTGTAAATTGACACTTAAAGCTCATTTCATTGGTGTCAGCAGACTGAGGGGATTTGTTGGCTACTATAAGTTTATTTCTGTTTACGATTTTAACTTTTTTTTACCATTATTTATATTTGAAATAATTTATATAATTTATATTCTTATATAATATTTATATAAGATGTTTCTAGATTTCTAGATGCCTGTATTTTAATGAAGAAGCAGAATAATGTTAGGATAAGCAATAAAAATAATGAATGAATTGGCATCAGTTACTGTACGATGAATAGATAGACATAAATGTTTAGAAGTGTCATTTCTTATAAAAACAAAACTTCGTAATTGATATTTTTGATTTTGGCAGATCAGCTCCTCCCACGCTGGAATTCATCATCGGTGAAGCTCCTCCCACTGCAATCACATCATCAGTGAGGCTCCTCCCACTGCAATCACATCATCAGTGAAGCTCCTCCCACTGCAATCACATCAGTGAAGCTCCTCCCACTGCAATCACATCAGTGAAGCTACTCCCACTGCAATCACATCATCAGTGAAGCTCCTCCCACTGCAATCACATCATCACTGAAGCTCCTCCCACTGCAATCACATCATCAGTGAAGCTCCTACCACTGCAATCACATCATCAGTGAAGCTCCTCCCACTGTAATTCACCAATAAATGCTGTAAATTCCCATCAGCTGCAAGTGAAGACGAGCATCAGAGCATCAGGAAGAGCTGAAATCTGCCAAGACTGAGATTATTAAAGAGGACAGTGAGAACACGAGTGATCCAGAACCTGCAGAATGAAACACACTGAAGATCCTGAAGAACAAAGAGGTTAGTGTTTATTCTTCATTCATTCATGATGCTGGAGAACATTCATGTTAGAAACATTCAAGCACTTCATCACATTTAGATAAACAGTTCAACTATGAAATGGAACAGAATGTTCTGGGTTTCTTCAACAAATGGGCAGTAAAGGCAGATTTGAGACATTTTTACATTGATCGTCAACATCAGATCAAACTAAATACTATTTTAACTGTTTTATTTTACATTTATTTTATATCTGGTTTCCAATTTGCAACAACGTTACCAGAATTTTAGTAATTTTCAACATAGTTTAAAAAATATTTTTTTTAGGAATAATCAGTAAACACTAAGTTACTGCTAAAGTTGTATTTGTCAAATATAATATAAATTATTCATAGTTATAGTCAGAGATTCTTCGGTAACGCTTTATTTTACGACCCGCAAACAACTGCGTAAGTAAACCGAAATTACGGTGTACGTTTCTGTAATTATAGCGTACTTCCGTGTAGGTATAGGGGAACAATATGTTAAGTTTCGGGTAATAAAGGGGTAACAAGCAGATAGCGTCTGTGCGCGCAAGAGAGAGAGAGGCCGAGTGTATCTGCGAGAGAGAGAGGCCGAGAGTACACTATATTTACAGAAACGTACACCGTAATTTCAGTTTACTTACGAAGTTATTTACAGGTTGTGTATGCACTCGGCCTCTCTCATATGGGGTTAGATTTCAATCACAATTCTGCGCGCGCAAGATCACATTTTGAGAGTGCAAAAGGGCATTTCGCACGCGCGTGAACAGAGTTTTGCGGAGAAATGTTCGTCTCGAAGATAAGAAAAGATTTAGAGCGAACGAAAATCAAGTTTGCATTTAAATTTAGTATTTGGATGTGCGCAGACGTTCTCTTTTCCATGTGCAAAGTTAAACTTTTTTGCTCCTCTCATACCAGCCCTGAGCGCTCTCTAAGCACAGACGTGCATAGCATGCTAAACACAACATCTAAGCATCTAAGTATCTAAGCATGCTCAACACAACCCAGCGTTACAATTATACCATAATTCCAGCCAATCAGAGATGAGGTTGCTAAATTCTTATTGACTGGCTTTGACAACCAATCACAAGACTCCTGTAGGTCCACGGCCACTTCATCCAACGTTCTTGATGTTCTTAAATCTTCCTGTTACGACTCCGTGTCGTGAATTGAAAGCGTTTCAGACGATTCAGTGCGTGAGGAACTGAACAGATCATTCAAAATGATTCACGAACCGATTTAGACAAGATCAGCCAACTTGTTTGAAGTCTTTGAACAGAATCGACTCAAAAGAGTGATTCATTTGTAAATTGAGCATCGATCATGCTCATAAAAAAGATACAACACGCTTGGAATAAACTCATTTAACAACATGTATTGCATTAAAATAAAGTTGCCCAACGTAACAAAGTAAAAGTATACAACTTGTGTCCCTGACAGGAAAACACCTTGCGCGATCTGTGACAGTAGGCGCGGCGTCAATCAAATATACTACACATTGGAATTGCGCGGAAATATAACGATATTCGAAAAACTGTTTTATGATCCCAACCCAACTTTGAGAATAGATTAACACAGATATTTTTTTTTATTGCCCGATAAGAGTCTCAGGTTAACGCCGATAACGGCCCACCACTAGTCCGAACATTAGTAAACTGATACATAATCATATATAATTACTATATAAGAGGTATGGAAGCTCGATAAATGGACAACAATATAAATAAAAGCAACAATTAAGAATTAGCACAATGCACTTCTCTCTTTTGGTCAGTATACAAAAACTTCTCGGTTAACATAATGTTGTCTTCAATTAGACCTCTCTGAAATCGCACTATTTCATATTTATTGATTATAATGTATTCTATAAACCAAACTCCAGTGTTACTCATCTTACGAATTATTAACAAAACCAAACTCCAGCGTTACTCGTGTTACAAATTATTAACAAAGGAATTATTTTGACCCCCGCAAAATAAATTGTGAATTCAGGCCTACCTCAGATAAGTGAATTCAGACCTACCTCAAATAAGTGAATTCAGGCCTACCTCATGTTGCACGTTTGCACTTTTTGAGAAAAACAATGGCACAATAAAAACAGATTTTTCAGGTCTATGTCCAAGATTGAAGATATTAGATCTAATAAATCCCCTTTTCTATCCGTTTCCTCTTGAGTGCTCTGTTTTTAATCAGTTCGTGCCGTTCTCTCTTGTCTAACTGAGGGAGATCTTTGTTAAAATGAAATTATCCCCATGTTGCATGGACATTGTCCCTCAACGTCTTTTAAAGGACTCATTTGAAGCTATTGGTCCTTCTGTTCTTGTGATTATTAATAGTAGCCTGGCCTCGGGAGTTGTACTTAAGTCTTTTAAACATGCAGCAGTGGAACCAGTAATCAAGAAATCTAACCTGGATTCATCAGTCTCTGCTAATTTTAGACCCATCTCGAAACTTTCATTTCTGTCGAAATTACTGGAAAAGGTTGTACTTGGACAATTGAATACATTCCTTGATCTACATGGTATCCATGAAGTGTTTCATTCTGGTTTTAAGTCTCTACATAGTACAGAAAAGGCACTGTTGAAGGTTTCTAATGACTTACCACTGTACCGAGACAGCTCTCGTTAGAGTCACAAATGATTTGCTTTTATCATCCGATCGTGGTTGTATCTCTCTATTAGTGTTACTTGAGCTTAGTGCTGCATTTGACACAATTGACCACAAACTTCTTTTAAATAGACTAAAAATCTATGTTGGCATTAGTGGAATTGCACCAGCATGGTTTAAATCACACTTATCAGACCGTTATCAGTTTGTAGCCAGGGTTCTAAATTAACTTTTTTGATCACCAGCCAATGTGGCTGGTAACTTTCTAAAGTTACCAGCCAATCAGAATTTCCACTAGCCAAATTTTTTTCCGGTGAAAAAAAGAGAAATTATGAGTGCCACTGAATGGATTTGATCATTTTATTAACATTGTTGGCATGGAAAACACATATAAAATACAATACAACACAGAAAGTGCAAACATTTCATTTCAAGTTTGGGATCTATCTATCTATTAGGGATGTGCATGAATATTCAAATTTTCAATCTGTAATCATTATTCAAAAAAATAAAATACTATTCGAATTTTAATTTTTTTTTCAGTTATAATTAACTGCACTTGGTGGAGCTGTGTTTAACAAGTGGATTATTTGTATTTGATCACATAATGTTGTTGTCTGCCTCGCGAAGTTTGCTTAGATGAAAATGATAGCCTATTAAAAAATGGAATTACTTTTAATCAATTATTAATTAAACTGAGTTATCACAATATCACCACCACAATGAGAAGTCACATGAAATCCAAAGAAACAGCAGTCGATTGATTAAGCAGCTATCCATCACTGCATTAACGACTGCAGGTAAGCAGCTGTACCCCGAGGGAATCGTGATACGAGATGATACCTTCTGGTAGCAAAATGATTTTGGGGGAGACAGGTTTAAGCACAGAAAACGCAAAGTGCTGTCACTTTGCACACAAACACACGCGCGCGTCTCTGCAACTTCTGTCAGCGCAGCGGGTTTTCTCACTCAAGCATGATATATTTTTTTCTCAACTTGAACGTGAAACAATATAAACACGATAATCATATACTGACTCGAGTATGTACGTTCTGTACGATAATTGCGCGTCTGCTTTTTTTGTTGCGTTTTTTCCCCGTCCACGCTGCTTGAGCTTAAATGCTTTTGTTTATATTTTTTGTTTACACATATTGTTTAATGTTTTCAACTAAAAGAAAACCTTAAGATATATAGTAAGCGTGTTGTGTATATTGCCTAATGTATAAGCTTGTTCAGAAATGACAAAAACCTTAAACTTAAAAAAAATAACGTATCCTATCTCTTGTTAAACAACATTTAAATTTAAACCCAGAAGTCTGTCCCAACCACTGCCGCATTTAGTTTAATCTTAACTTTTTACTTTACTTGGTCCCTCCTCTTTCAGTCTATGCTCCCTGCTCTGGCTCCGTTCGTTCTTCGTCTTCCTTGTGTTTTCTGGTGGATGCTCCGTTCGTTACCATGATCATTTCCGCGCTGGTTTCACTGCAAACTGCGCGCAGCCAATGGGCGTATGAAACGTCATCACGTAGCATTACGGCACAGTGTTCATGGGAAATGTAGGAAGTACTGCCAGGGGGACAAATGACCGAGAACAGAACCTTATGCATAACCGGCCAAACTGGCTAGTAAGTTTTTACTAACACCCGCCAAAACGAATTTTTACCCGCATTTGGCGGGTTGGCGGGTGTTAATTTAGAACCCTGTTTGTAGCAGTAAATGAAGAGATGTCTTATTGATCACACGTTAGTTCAGTATGGTGTACCACAAGGCTCAGTACTAGGACCGCTGCTGTTCACTCTGTACATGCTACCATTAGGAGATATCATTAGGAAACATGGAATTAGCTTTCACTGTTATGCTGATAATACTCAGCTCTATATTTCTTCAAAACCTAACAAAACTTACCAATTCACAAAATTAATGGAATGCATAGCTGATATAAAAAATTGGATGACCAGTAATTTCCTATTACTAAATTCTGAAAAAACAGATTCTAATTATTGGACAAAAAACTTCCACACGTAATAACCTAGAATAGGGCTGGGCGATATGGCCCAAAAAAATGATCACGATCATTTTTCTATATCATTTTTCTATATCTATGCTCCTATGAAAGTTGTAGAAACCACAGCGTTAATTGTGGTTTTAAACTACTCTTTATTGTCAGAACATATCATGACGAACACTTGCCAAACAGGAGAACATTTCACAAATCTGAGGTAGAACATTCAAACATGTGTCATTTTCCCTTAACAAAATAAATATCTGAATAGAAAAATATTTCATCAATAGTTTGCACTGCAGGCTGCAATATTCAAATTACATGTTTTGTCTAGAAATGCATATTTGACAGTGAGTTGCCAGTAAAGCTGCATCCTAACTCAAGCTAATACTACTATGTTAACTTTATGTTCATTAACAAAAACAGTAACATCTGTTTAAAAAAAATGTAACGACCACATTTTTACTTAGTAAAATGTAATATTCTGACTGTTTGAGTTTTATTAAAATTAACCATTGGTCATCCAGTATCATGCATTTAGATCATGATAACCACAGATAAAGCCAGGCATAGCCTAACGTTATAACTTAGTACCTCACTATCATTGGCAAAATGTAACTTTATGGTTTCTATGGTATTTGTATGAACAACAGTAGCCTAGTTAAATACATTATTAAATACTGTAATTATATTCCATTAGTCATTTAATACATTGTCTACATTAATAATATAATACAACTCAATATGTATATCCACATTTCGTGGTGCAGTTAATATTACTAGGCTAATGTAACGTTACAGTAAATCCATGGTAAATTGATTCAGTATCAATTCAGATTGTGACTGGATCGTTGCGCACAGTGTTTCTCCTGTTTTTAAACTGGTTTAAATTGGACATTTGTGTTCTTTGCTGAATTCAAGTGCTTCTCACTGGATCGAGTCGTGAGCGAGGCCGATCAGAGTAAAAGCGGATCTGCTCTAGTGAGCGACACGATCAAAAAATATATCTAAATTACGCCATATGCTCTCATTGACAAATGCGGAACAATTAGTTCATGCGTTCATGAGCTCAAGGCTAGATAATTGTAATGCTCTACTGGGTGGTTGCCCTGCACGCTTATTAAACAAACTACAGCTGGTCCAAAACGCAGCCGCTAGAGTTCTTACCAGAACCAGGAAGTATGACCATATTAGCCCGGCTCTGTCAACACTGCATTGGCTGCCGATTAAGCTGTATGCTCTGTCAAGAGCGCTTAGGTCTGCTGACCATTTGCTTTTAGTTGTCAGCAGGGGGGTTTTGAATGAACATGTCTTTTATTTAACCACTTTGACAGTGGTGTGAGCTGTGGGTCACCTATTGTGACCTTTTATTTTTTGGCGTCGAGATGAAGTGAATTAAGTGCCATCCTCAGATGGGCCTCCCTTTAACAATAGCCGCGTTTCCACTGCCGGGCCAGGGCCGGGCCAGAGCTAACAGCGAGCCGAGCTGAGCCACTGGCCTCTGGCCTCAAGCACCGGGCTCGCGTTTCCACTGCCAGGCCAGTAGCCCCGCAGCGCTGCCCTAAACCCCGCCCCTAACACGCCTTTCTGGATCAAACGTCATACAATACAACCCAACCCATTTCAGCGGGTACTATGAATTTATTTATAATAGGAAGATAGGATGTATATTAACTCACCGGCCGTGGCTGCAATAGTGTCCCGATTGTCTCGCGAGTGGCCACTAACAGAGGGACGGTGATCCAGCACACCATACATCAAGTCAATCCATGGAAAAAGTTCCTTCTCTGAGCTCCGTTTTGTCCATTGTGCATTTTAATCGCCTTATACAATACTGCGCCTGCAACCTTTTTTATTTTTTTCCTGAACTTGAAGCGTTGCTCGCTGAATGCTTAGCTTAGAAAGTTCAGCATCGATGTATTTTATAACGTCCTCGTTTGTTCACACAACGTCATTCTTCTGCCCAAATGCTCAGAAGAGCTTTGGTATCTTCGACAGACCAGTACAGGCGATTCTCCATTTCCAGCAGTGATTATTTTGCGCGATATAAAAAGTGAAATGTGCATCTTGCTTTAGATCATAACGTTCCATAACACCGATAAACTCCGCCTTTTACCATGAGCACGCCTCTAGCCCGAGCTGGCCCGCTTTGGCCCAAGGTATTCGACTGGCCAGAAATCCTGGCCGTTGGCCCTGAGTAAGCCCCGATCAAGCCCCGGAAGTGACAGTGGAAACGCAACTGGCCCTGGCATGCACCAGCACGGCTCGGCCCTAGCCCGGCAGTGGAAACGCGGCTAGTATGAATGGATGTCAGTGGAAGGAAAAGTCTAGTGTCAACGGCCATTAATAATTCAATGTTTTTAGTCAAATAAATATCAATCTCAAAGTTGGTGTCAAAACATGGCAGTATTCTATATGTTAATTAATGTTAATATCATGTTAGATAATTGTGTCATTAATCAAATATATTTAATAGTTCTTGCTAAAGAAACATGTGCCTATAATGTTTTAAAAAATAATAATTGGAAGATACATTTTCCTTATTTATGGAAAGTTTCAATGACACGTAATCAATTTATAAAAAGCCATGAAATGATCATAATATTTTATAGCAGTTGTCTACTTTCTACATTACATCAGGCCTCACTTTCATGTCCTTTCATTTTATATTTCTTTCTTTGAATTATTTTGATGTACTGAAAATTAAATGTACTATTTTTTCAGACTTGATGGAAGAGAGCGAGGAGAGTGAAGAACTGAGTGAAGTGAAGGAGGAGAGTGAAGAACTGAGTGAAGTGAAGGAGGAGAGTGAAGAACTGAGTGAAGTGAAGGAGGAACACCATGTCAAACCTTTGAGTCGCTCAAAGACTAAAAAGAAATTTTTAAAGAAAAGACGAGCCAAGAAATCTTTCACCTGCACTCAGTGTGGAAACAGTTTCACAACCAAACAACATCTTGAGATTCACATGAGGATCCACACCAGAGAGAAGCCGTTCACATGTGATCATTGCGGGAAGAGCTTCAGTCAATCAGCACACCTTAATGTTCACATGATGATCCACACTGGAGAGAAGCCGTTCACATGTGATCATTGTGGGAAGAGATTCAGTCAATCTTCATCCCTTAAACAACACATGATAATCCACATTGGAAAGAAGACGTTCTCATGTGATCAGTGCGGCAAAGCATTTCTTAGGGCATCAAACCTGAAGACACACCTGACAGTTCATATGAAGGAGAAGCCACATTCATGTTCTGTGTGTGGAAAGAGTTTTTCACTGCTGTCATATTTACACGCACATCAGAAAACTCATACTGGTGTGAGAGAGTACATGTGCTTTGAGTGTGAGAAGACTTTTACTAGAGCGGACAGTTTAAGACGGCACCAGAGAATTCACACTGGAGAAAAACCTTACAAGTGTTCACACTGTGACAAGAGATTCAGTCAGTCAGCAAATCTGAAAACGCATGAGAGGATCCACACTGGAGAGAAGCCGCACACGTGTGATCAGTGCGGGTCGAGTTTCTCTATTAAAAGTCACCTGAAGCTACACATGAAGATCCACACAGTGGAGAAACCACTTAAACACAGTCTGAGATCACGGTAAGTAGTTCATCTTTATGTGCTGAGTAACAAAGTCTCTTCTGTGTAAGTTAGACACACATCTCCCTATAGCCAAATCTCTCCTCTCCACCTATAGCCGTGTGTGGTGAGCACAGGACACTTTGTTGATTGATTGATATCTACAGGTATTAACTTTTTCAACCAACAGGAATGTCTAATTTGTCAGTTCAGATCAATGCAAAATGCTGACAGTAGGTGGTGCTCATGTAAAGCAGAAATGCAAAATGGCGACGGACTTTTGACTTGAGCTCAGCGACTTCTAAGGACCCCCCCCCCCCCCCCCCTGCCTCGGGCCCTGGGTACTCGCTACCCTTTATCCCCCCAGTACCACGCCCCTACCTGAGAGTGACACTTTAACTACAAGACATTCAATTGTGATTTCATTAGGCCAAATTCAGGCATGAAAATCACTCACCTTTCGGCGAAATTCGCCGTTTTGAAACCAAAATAGGTGACCTACGTGAATCGTGTAGATTCAATGAGAAAATGTTTGGTGGTGGTGGTGGTGGGGGTGGGGGGGGGGTTATACTATATGAAGCCATACTATAGTATAATGTGAGATAGAAATTAATATTTAAGTCATTAAATTCACGTAAACTTTTCCCTCCGCTGTGGCTGTCAATCATTCTCCATTCAGCGTTCAAACAGCGCGTCGCGTTCGGTTACGACAGTCAACATGATGAAACTCTCTCGTGTTGCTTCAAGCGCATCATTCTGCGCTCGGGATGCGCATAAGTGCTTTGTGCTGCACTGTATTGGAGTCTTTCATAATCATATCATAATACTTTTGCGCAATGAAAGATTATTAATAGCCTTTTTTGTTCTGTCCTATCTATCATATGTTTCTGCCTCATTAAACAGCTGTGCTATACATTTAAAAAATGTCTTAATTTTATAGTAGACTATATAAAATAATTGATTTTTCTGATTTTATCTTGTTTTTCATTAATGTATTTTACAATACAAAGAGCAATGTGTGACGTTTGACCAGATTTAGTGTTACACTTATTGTCTCTTATTTGTCCCCCACTAAATAATGTTTTTTTTTCACTAAATGTTCAGATTTTATACAATTATTGTTTTTCTAGACTAAATTTTAGTTATCCACTAATCTAGTTTATAATATAATTTTTGTCGTAGATTATGATCATATATTTTTTTTTGATTTGTTGTTTTTCTTTATAATGAAGATGTCTGTATTAAGTAGATTGTGTGTTGAACTGATAATCACTCTTTTGTGTGTTAAACACAGAGTTATAGAAATTCTACTTGATTTAAAAAAAAACTGCACTGGTATCGGATCGGTATCGGTCGATACTCAGAATTTTTGGTATTGGGTTGGTTCAGAATTTTTTATCGGGACATCCCTAATATTTTCTGGTCGGCTATATATCCAAGTTACAGGAGCTCTGTTGATATAGGCTAGCTTGATGAATAGAGACGTTGAACACACCAGGAGAGAACGCAACGTTAGCCAGCTAGCTAAAGCTCCGGTGGAAAATTATTAGCTAACGCTACGGAGGCCATAATATTTTTGACTCATGGCTGAAGTTAAGTTTCTCCAGCTCTCCCCAGGATGGCAAATAAATGCATCTCAAAATGCATCAGATTGATGCTTTAAAATATAGAATATATTAAAATTTTCTTACGGGATATCCTTCTCACCTTTTTCACCGCTGACCCATTTTCATGCCTGCAAATTATTTGTGTACATTTTAAGAGTCCTTCATATACAATAACGCCCCTCCCCCTTACCTTGATGCATATCCTTTCTAAAGACATTGTAGCCTTGTAATGATACCACTGCTTGTGGGGAAGAGGGTTTAAGCCAGGTTTCTGGAAGTCCCAAGAAATCTACATTTGAGTTAAGAAGATGCTCCAATTGCTCCCTCTTAGGGGCCATACTGCGTATGTTCAGATGGCCACCTAAGAGCCCTTTGTTTTTACACTGTGGATCCCATATAGTCCTGGCTTGAATAAGAGTCTGGAGGTGCCATGAGGAGGAACAGACCACCACAGACACTAGAGATCTTGCTCCTGTAGGACATGAATAAAGACACGGGAACTCCGTATCTCAAATCATGTACTACTGATTTTATTTGGTCACTTCATATCCACGCATTCTTTTCTTATTTTTTGTTTTATTTTAACAAAAAAAATTATTAATTTTTTTTGTTTCTTTTATTTTGTTTCTTTTTTCTACACCTTGTCACAGTCATTATGTGAACAGGGATATTTTTTTTCATGCTATTTTTCATGCTACTTCATTATATCCTGAGCAATCATCTCGTTATTCAATCAAAATATGCCATCTCTGTTGTAATCAGATATCGAATTATGTGGAATACTACGATGCCTAAGAACTTAACTACTACATGTTGATAATCCCTTAAAAGCTGTAACCTTTGCATACTTGGTTTGCAGATTATAAGGAACAGACCACCACAGACACTAGAGATCTTGTTCCTGTGGGACATGAACAGCAGAGAGTTGAAGATGCCATGAGGAGGAACAGACCACCACAGACACTAGAGATCTTGTTCCTGTGGGACATGAACAGCAGAGAGTTGAAGATGCCATGAGGAGGAACAGACCACCACAGACACTAGAGATCTTCTTACTGTGGGACATGAACAGCAGAGAGTTGAAGATGCCATGAGGAGGAACAGACCACCACAGACACTAGAGATCTTGTTCCTGTGGGACATGAACAGCAGAGAGTTGAAGATGCCATGAGGAGGAACAGACCACCACAGACACTAGAGATCTTGTTCCTGTGGGACATGAACAGCAGAGAGTTGAAGATGCCATGAGGAGGAACAGACCACCACAGACACTAGAGATCTTGTTCCTGTGGGACATGAACAGCAGAGAGTTGAAGATGCCATGAGGAGGAACAGACCACCACAGACACTAGAGATCTTGATCCTGTGGGACATGAACAGCAGAGAGTTGAAGATGCCATGAGGAGGAACAGACCACCACAGACACTAGAGATCTTGTTCCTATGGGACATGAACAGCAGAGAGTTGAAGATGCCATGAGGAAGAACAGACCACCTCAGACACTAGAGATCTTGTTCCTGTGGGACATGAACAGCAGAGAGTTGAAGATGCCGTGAGGAGGAACAGACCACCACAGACACTAGAGATCTTGTTCCTGTGGGACATGAACAGCAGAGAGTTGAAGATGCCATGAGGAGGAACAGACCACCACAGACACTAGAGATCTTGTTCCTGTGGGACATGAACAGCAGAGAGTTGAAGATGCCATGGGGAGGAACAGACCACCACAGACACTAGAGATCTTGTTCCTGTGGGACATGAACAGCAGAGAGTTGAAGATGCCATGAGGAGGAACAGACCACCACAGACACTAGAGATCTTGTTCCTGTAGGACATGAACAGCAGAGAGTTGAAGATGCCATGGGGAGGAACAGACCACCACAGACACTAGAGATCTTGTTCCTGTGGGACATGAACAGCAGAGAGTTGAAGATGCCATGAGGAGGAGCAGACCACCACAGACACTAGAGATCTTGTTCCTGTGGGACATGAACAGCAGAGAGTTGAAGATGCCATGAGGAGGAACAGACCACCTCAGACACTAGAGATCTTGTTCCTGTGGGACATGAACAGCAGAGAGTTGAAGATGCCATGAGGAGGAACAGACCACCACAGACACTAGAGATCTTGTTCCTGTGGGACATGAACAGCAGAGAGTTGAAGATGCCATGAGGAGGAACAGACCACCACAGACACTAGAGATCTTGTTCCTGTGGGACATGAACAGCAGAGAGTTGAAGATGCCATGAGGAGGAACAGACCACCACAGACACTAGAGATCTTGTTCCTGTGAGACATGAACAGCAGAGAGTTGAAGATGCCATGAGGAGGAACAGACCACCACAGACACTAGAGATCTTGTTCGGCTTGCCAAAGCCAACGGTGGACATAAACCTTGCTATATGGACAGAGTTCCTGACAAGTGTGTCCACATTGTTGTGCATCTGACTAAGCCTACACCTGATGGGAGTAGGTGTTCTGTGTGTGTATCTTCTTAGCATCCTTGACAATTATCATCATTACTCTGTGCTACTATGCCAATGGAGACACTTCTTCAATGCACTCATCCCAAAATTTTAAGGGCACAAATGTACCTCACATAATTCCTGAGGTCCAATGTACCAGAGGAGGGAGTTGTAGGGCTGAGCAAATATGGGCAGAACTCTTTACTGCCCAAGTACTTCAGAAATCCCTTTAAAGGCATACTTGTGAATTAAACGTGGCACAATGGCCTTCATCATTACAGTATGCTAATAGCTATCTAGTGCAAGGGTTTCATCAGTATGCTGATCGAGGACTGTTGGGACACTCCAGTCACAGGATAGTTCTGTCGGGAGAGAAAGAGTCGTTTGCACCTCAATGACACATCTGTCCTATTTACTTCACAGGACATTTGCTTCCAACTACATACTGTTTAGTTACTAGTGTGTTCTAATATGTACCTATGCCATAGGATAAGAATGTTTGATCTTATCTGACAGCTTATAAACTGAACTGAACTGTGGTGAACTTAATAGTGATATTAAAGTATCCTAATGTGCAGTCTAAGTAGTATTGCTTTAACATGCATTGAGGAGAATATGTTAATGTTCTTCTCCCCCTCTTGATCACCACCCATCTGCCTCATCTTTCGGTTTCCTGTTGGTCGGGTTTGTTTTTGGTATTCCTCTCATGTTTAACAATGCTTTGCTCAGGGTATAAGAAGGAAAGGTAACTGGTGAACTTGGAGAAAGGCTTTAACCCCGCCACTCCCACACAGCGGTGCGTAACCTCATACTGTGAGAAAGGCTTTTACAGCCTCGTCTGCACAACAGTCCATTATTTGTTACAACTAAGTTTTCTATACAGTATGTTGTTCCATTCTACTGTCTGTATATTTAAACATGTAACTTAATAAATAACCTTTCCTGCTTTAAAGGCTTTGAGAATCTTTCCTTTTATCACTGATGATGTTGAAAGCTAAAAATGATCATAACTTTCGTTATCTAAACGTTCAGGTTAAATTTGTTTTTTTTTCCTATCAGTTCTAAGAAAGATCTTTAAAGAATAAGAGATTAAAAAATATACAATATAATTAATCTGACTCCATTAAAAATGTTGATAAGTCCTGATGTACTCGTTACATCATAAGAAGAATGGCATCTACGCTAATTTTAGTGTCTTTGTTTATCCCAAGGTCTTAAAGTGAAGTGATAAAATAAAATTCTGTATCAAAACTTAGGCAAGACTAGTAGTTTTAGGCATGGTTTGTAGCGAATTACAAACCTGCGCACAAATATTCAAACGCGCATAACTATAGAATCAAATCTTAATGCGCATATGAACGCCATCAGCGTTTATCACAGGTTCAGTTTAAAGTCTGTTTAGAGAGAACGGCGGCGTCTTAGCGGCCCCTAATTAAATAACAAATTATCATTTCGCCGGAAGTGAATCGATCAAAACTAACTTTAGCTGGAAAATAACATTATACAAAACCGCTATAAAGCCAAAGCTATCTCTGTTACCTCTGTTAAATTATATGTTTATCTATGTAAAGATGCTTTGAAACAATGTACATTGTTAAAAGCGCTATATAAATGAAGATGACTTGACTTGACTATGCAGGGCACTTCTTAGGAACAATGTTCCTAATTCTGGTAGATTCTCATTCCAAGTGGATGGAAATTTATCCTGTCACACATGCCACTTCCCAAATTACAATTGAGAAACTGAGAATGTGTTTCAGTACACATGGATTACCAAAAATTTAAGTGTCAGACAATGGAACATGTTTCACCATTAACGAGTTTGAAACTTTAATGAAGAGGAATGGCATTCAGCATGTAACGTCAGCTCCTCATAATCCTTCTTCAGACGGCCTAGTTGAACGTGCTGTTCAAACTTTCAATCGGGATGAAAAAGATGAAAGGTGACACTGTGGAGACGAGAGTAGCAAGATTCTTCTTTAATTATAGAATCACTCCTCGTGTGATTCTATAATTAATCACTCCAACAAGTGATTCAAGTGATAGAATCACTCCAACAACTGGGTTGTCACCTGCTCAAATGCTAATGTCACGGAAGTTGAGATCCACATTTGACTTCCTCATTCCTGGTGTGAAGTCCAAAATTCTGAAAAAAAAAAAAACAGCAGAAACAAAAAGAAGGCCATGACAAAAGCTTCAAACTCAGAAGTTTTGAAGGAGATTCAGTGTACGTGAGGAACTACGGTGGTTGACCCAAATGGATTCCTGCAGAAGTGGATTGTTGTATCGGACCTCTTTCATACAAGACTGCTCTGGGGCATGGACAAACTGTGAGAAGACATGTGGACCAAATAAGAAATTGCAGTACAGACAAGATGCTTGAGACTGGTGACACTTCTGCATTACCTAGTGCGGATGTTGTCAATGCACCTGCAGAAAAGATGTCTTCCCTTGAGAAAGGACAATCGCTAGAAGTGACTGTTGTAGAAAAAGAGAGTAACCAACCTACAAATCTGAGAAGGTCTGTAAGAGAGAGATGTTCACCGGCTCACTTGAAAGACTATGTTGCATAAGTCAAGTCAGTAAAAGACAATCAATACAGTATAACTGATATACCGTAATTCCTCAAATAAAAACCAGTAGTCAATTAAAAGCCGGGCCTCTGATAGTGGCCGGGGGCGGGGTCGACACATACAAATAAAGGCCAGTCTTAAATTAAGGCCAGGGAAAATTTAGTGTTGATCATCCCATCATTGATGTCGGCCCGCTCTGCATCAGCTGAGCACTGAGGAGCGAATAGTGACGCGACATCACTGCCAGATTCAAACTGTGCCTTTGCACTATGGCTGGCGCTGAGCTAAAGACTTTCAGCGTGTCATACCGTATATCACAGCTAACGTGTGTTTTTAACCACATCATGTTTATTTTAGGTTTCAGACATTTATATACATATAATTTATAGAAAAATATAACAATTCATTCAAATATATTTGCAGAGGTGTTTTATTCATATCAGATACACCGTTTAAGTAACTAGTTTACTCTGTTCTTCTCCCAGTTCACCAGCCACTTACTTTCATGTATTTCGGGAGAAACTGATGAAATCACGTGCTGTAATAAATCCAACAGACAGGAATCTCTGAACTGCAGCCCAAACAAACATCTCACGTTACAGATCAAGATCATTTATAACGTTAAAGGTTTTTAAGCGACAAAACAAACTCTCTTACATGTATTTGAGAATCGGAATAGAAGATAGTTGATGACATGGTAAGCAAGTTTGTTAAAATTTAGAAATAAAAGTGCTACATCTGTCATACAGCGTTATTTTGGCTGTGGTGAATCACGTGCGTGCCAAGCCTGACGCGTCACCATGGAAACAGGACGGGCGGGGGGTCGCGATGCCGTCTCAACATAGTGATGATGTCTGTCAGCCATCGCGAAAGACTGCATCGTCTATCGGCCCAATCCTATTATTTATCAAAAAGATGAAATTAGAAATAAAGGCCTGCCTCTAATAAAAGCCTGCTTCAAATAAAAGCCGGTTACTTTCCGCAGTTCAGGTAAATAAAGGCCCCGGTTTTTATTTGAGGAATTACGGTAGTTGTTGAAGAGTTCTTCCGGAAAAAAAATGCTAATCATTAAAATATTAACCCTCTGGGTTCTGAGCTGTTTAGGGGCCCTTGAGGTGTTTTGACATGCCCTGACATTTGTGCTTATTTCAGCTACTTAAAACATACTATTTGCCAACATATAAATTTGCTGTGTTCAGTACAAAGTCTGCTACAATAATATGTGAGCAAAATGGATGTACATATTTGCATTTTATAGAAAAAAAAAAATATGCGTGGTTAGTACGTTTTGGGGAAAAAAATGTCACCGCAATAAGGCCATTTAACACATACTGAATAGTTGTAAACAATACTTTTGAGTTACTATTCTTGTAGGCTAGAATTTTTACTTCAAAATGAAGTGAAAATCATTCTGACCACTCTTTCAGAAAGATCAATATAACGATTTGAATTTCTTACATCAGTTTTTGGGTCATTACTGCTGTATGCGTGGGAGTGTTAATGCCCATGAATATTAATGTGATTTACACCTGGGAAGACTAAAGACACTCCCCCAATGTGCTAATGCCCCATCAAGGGGCTGTGTGGCAGCCTGAACTAAGAATGATTCACTGATGAATAAAAAGTTAAAAAGAACAGCATTTATTCAAAATAGAAATCTTTCCTAAGAACATAAAGACTTAAATTCATTCATATCACTTAACACATCCTTTCAAAAAAAAAAAAAACATAAAAAGACCAAACTTGTTTATATATATATATATATATATATATATATATATATATATATATATATATATATATATATATATATATAATATTGCTTATATAGTGCTTATATAAATAAAAAAAGTGCATTCAAAGAATCCTAAAAAACTATCACAGGTTAAAAAAAATTAAGCAGCACAACTGCTTACAACATTGATTTAAAAAAAAAAAATTATATCAGAATGATTTCTGAAGGCTGATGGTGACGATGTGAACACAACAAAACAAAAGCAAAAAACTGTTAGCACATTATCCAAAGTAAACTGATGGACAATTATGATTATAGATGCACAATGTATTTGTTGATGGACAGAGAAACATCTATTGATGGTAGACCGCGTAACCGCGAGTATCTGTTTATGGCCCATAGACCGCACGCATTTACTGATACACTCAATGAACGGCTGTACCTAATACAAATAAAACATCTCTAGTTAACTAGTAGATCATTCATTTAGTCCGCTCTTAAATAAGAGATCTAGAGCTAAAATGTTTTGTTTTTTAACTCAAGCTGAGCGCTCGTGTCCTGCTATCAGTGTCATGGATACAGTCTCCTGTGGCGGCGCGCGCGCGCGGTCTTCACTCGCTCTTAGGACGTGCTCTTCAATCTATTGCCATTGCGGACACTATTCATTCCGGTGAAATCACAAAATAAAATGCACACAAACGTGTGTCCTATATACGTGTGTGTTTGATATAGACTGTAACCACTGATGAACATATTCGGTTTTGATGAGAGAAAAAAAATATGCCGATGGCGAATTCGAACCCATAAACCTCTGACACGCTTGGCAAACGATCTAACCACTAGACCACAGAAGAACTCAAACAAAACATGCAGATCAATATATTTCACTAAATCATTACAACCTAAAGCAGTTATTTAAAAAGTTTACACGAGCGTATAGGCCTACACGAATGTTGTGAGTTAATATTTACTAGGCAAAATATAGTCTGAAAATGCATTTGAGCTCTATGATCAGAAAAGGAATTATAAAACACTAAACAACTTACTCCGAACTTGTATCCTCTGGGTCAATTCTTTCTTCAAAATGCAACCGTTCGTCTGAGTTTCAAATTCCACTGAGGAAAAGGTTAATTATTCCCTGCTGTCCATAATCCTCTGAAGGAGTAGCGTGCTTCCATCCCTAAAACGCGATGAACTATCAGTGAATCTCTGATGAAGAATCTTCTGTTGTTATGCAGTGATCGCGGGGCGTGCCGCGTGTGCGATGCATCACCTATTTACCATGTGAAAAGCTCTGGGGGCGTGGCGATCTCAGCTGATTACAGATAATGAGGGGAGAACGAAAAAATTGTTCCTCTCCTTGGTTTCAAACGGATTACATAAACTGGAAATATTATTTTTTTTAGTAACTTACTTCATTTAAAAGAAGAAAATCTCAGCTTCATAAAGAGACACCTCTCGTCTCTCTGTGACAAGTATTGACAGAGTTAGAGTTATTTTTTCTGACGCGTTTCAGAATGGACCTCACTGACAGATAGAAGGTAAAACGCGCATCATGTTTATTTTTCTTTATTTGACGAAAAGCACAACACTTTGTTTTTATTGTGAGTACCCACAAAAAAAATAGAAACTAAACAGGATCTAATGTGTTAGGGGTATAACAGTTATGACCCGGACCAGATATGGAGAAAGAAGACCAGGAGTCGAGAAGTTCAATCAAAGAATAAAAAATTTACTGAAGTATAGTTTGCAGTGAAATTGGCAGAGCCAGCGGCAAAGTCTCACGAGGAGATCGAAAGCCAGTTCGTACCTTACACAAAATCTTACATCAATTAAACCATTTTGCAAGGGCATACATGACATCATTTTACTTCTGATTGGCTAAAAGAACATAAAGTCACAACATATAGATAGCTATGCGGCCTATCAACATCAATCAACGCAATTGTCGTCCGAGTCCGAGATTTACATCTGAAGTGACCTCACAGATGGTCGCGGGGCGTCTTCGAGTCGGCCTGGTGTGCATCTCTGGGTTCAAAACCTGGGTAGAAGGTCAAACGCACACACAAAACACTGACGAACGACAGTTCTTCTCTGGGCACAAGAGAGCCAGAGCACCACATTATCAGGCCATTAAACCAAAACAGCAGAGAGATAAAATATTCACTCCTCAGGAAGAGGAGAGGGTGAAAATATCATACATTTCTTCTCTAGGGAAATAACAAAAGAAAATCACACTTCTAATATTCAGGTAGTATTACATAGGACTTTAAACCATATAATTAGTCATGGAAAGGTAAGAATCAAACACAGAATACATCTGGAACATGTGTTTAACGCATTCTCCCTGCCCCCTCCCCTGAGTGACTGGGGAGCATCACAGATAAGCTTATCCCCAAAGGACCTTCAGCCTAGGTGCAGGACAGGGAGAGAGATACTCTGGAATGTTCCTAAAAGAGAACTAGTTAACATTCACCTAACACATATGATTCACAGTATATTTCAGTTATGCATAAGAAAAATAGAATTGATTATGTGATCATGCATATAGTTAATTCATCACTTTATTAAAGAAGTTAAGCATCAGAATATAGATATATATTGATATAAAAGGATATATATGTATTGATATATCAGAAGAGACAACGAATTCTGACCCTCACCCTTCAAATGATGTACAACACTTAAATGTAAGATAAAAATCAACAGAGTAATTTGATCCTCTTTTGCAGTGATAAGGAAAAAATCGAGCTCATCACGCCCGCGTGACGGCCGACCTCAGAGGGTTAAAGGGGTCATATAATGGTACATGCACTTTTACAAGTTGATTTTACTGAAATGTGTGTTGGCAGTGTCTGTACACAGCCATCATATAATGATAAAAATCCATCCAGTGGTTTTGTTTTAATCTCCTTATATGTTTTCCCCTGCCTCAAATCGAGCCGTTCGAGCCTGTGACGTCACAAGCTCGCACGCCCCTCCCACGATTGTTGATTGACAGCAGCGTTTCAACACAGACCCGTCCTCGCTCGTGAGTGAGATGTCAATCATAGTTCGTCATTGTTGATACACTGGAGCAGAATGGCGCCTAAGCAATTGTGGTGTTCTGTTCTTCGGGTGTAATGAGGAACACAGCAGTCATTTTAATGTTCCTAAATCCGAACCGCTGAAGACACAGTGGCTGAGTTTTGTTTATGAAGGGAATATTACCGACGAGCAACGTCAATGCGCTTATGTTTGCGCGAATCATTTCTCACCCAGACTGCTTTTTAAACGAGGGCAGGGGCGTCGGACTGGGGGGGGAAAGGGTACCGAGTACCCAGGGCCCGAGGTGGGGGGGGGGCCCTTAGTAGTCAGTTTTCTATACATACATATACATGCACTAACATTTGTATAGCATTAATGTACAAATAAAAAAGATCCTGTGCAAAACTTGTAAACTTGTAGTTAGGCACTGGTTTGGTATAAAAAAAGTTATTTTCATGCTGTGCAGGGCCCCACCACCCCTCTCGAATCAATGTAAATGGTACGAGCCGCAGGTTAGGTGCTTCTGATGCGGACCTGCGGTTAATCAGTTAATGAGACAGGAGCTGGAGTGTGTGATAGGAACTAGGAAGACAGGGGAAGATTCATGTCTTTCCTTAAGAAAGGAAAATCAGGGGCTCAAAAACGAAAAGAAAAGAAGATTAAAGAGAAAAGCAAATGAGGGCAAGCAGTTGCTCACTCAGTTTTTTTAAAAGAAAGGTGAGCTCCAAATGCATCATCGAGCATTGACATTCAATGTCTCCAGCTTGTCTCCTCTTCTGCTGCAGTTCTCCCCAGAGACAGAAGTTTACATGTAGCCTATATTTCCCTTTATTGTCAAAATCTAACACCCGCGAAAACACAGATCGTTAGCGCCTATTTTACCGCATTGTTATGCAAATTAGATCGCGCACGCTCTTACATTATAAGTACGATTGTTCTCAGTTTAATGCAAATCTTAATGATTGAAAATGACTTATTTTAAAACGTAATTCAAAGACTGAATGTCTAGTTTGGCGGTTAGTGTACCCTGTGATTCAAGTCTGCATTTTTTTTAAACAGAAAAATAATCGTCAATTTAACTTGTAGCCTTTAATACACTTTAAAAAGGTATTGTGACAATAAAGGATATGTTAGCAACCATTAGAAGCCATATATTTCAGTTTCAGACCTGCTAGACCTTTTGTCATCTCAGTAACTAGTAGTTTTGACAATAAAACAAAAATATATTAATGAGTGTGTGGCTTATTTTGTTTACATTTTAAGTGTTTTTATGATAAAAGTGCAATACCCCACCCATTGGTATCACTATGGTATTTGGTATGGGGGGCCCAGCAAGGTGGTTTGTACCCAGGGCCCAAAATTTGGTGCTACGCCCCTGAACGAGGGTCAATATAAATCAGGTTTTGCTAAGAATCTGCTCCTGAAAAAGGAATCGGTACCAACTATTCGTGTTCCTGTTGGACCTCCAGAAGAAGTGAGTGTAACGTTTTATTAACATATTAATCTTTGCAAATACCTTGCACGCTTCACGATGATTGTGGCTAATGTTTACACTCAGGATGCATTACGGCATGTATTCTATGTAACGTTACAACGTTCTCAATATAATTCATAATCCCACGTTTATAATGAAAAACGCGTTATAGTTATTGTGTACGCTACAGTTAACGTAACAGGAATATTAACAGGAATATCAATGCAGTTACAATACTATACTTAAAAGTTTTCTTAAAACATAAAACATTTTCGTACTGCACTAAACATAAACATACAACAAATTCTTAGGTATCCTTCAACTACTGCTAGAATCATTACTGACATGACCTCATGTCAGTTTCAGTCACGATAGTTGTACCTAACACTGAGATAACGTCACGCATCCAGGGGCGGATCTACAGGGGGGCAAGGGGGGGGGGCAGGTGCCCCCCCACTCTAGAGCCTTGCCCCCCCCAGCTGCCCCCCTAACTTTGGTGATCCAAAAACTGTACTTGTAAAAACAACCCGCAAGCTTCTCAAAACAGTGAACTAAACGATACATTTACCAAAAGTGAACAATTAAATTTTTACTAAAGGCCGTCCCCCCTGGCCCTCAAATACTTAGTACGTCCCTGATTCAAACGTGCAGAGCTGCGTTCGCTCAGTCTGGCTCACACACACGCGCACGCACACACACACACACACACACACACAGCGAGTCTGCTGCGGTGCGGTGGCCCTGCAACCCGACTGGAGAGACTGAGCTGCCCCAGAGCCTCTGAAGGTGAAGTGAGTTTCCCCATGTGTAGTTAAACAAATGTTTAACTTAAAGTTACATTTGTAATGAATGTATTGTATGCTAAAGACGATTCAGCATCAGCAAAAACAGCGAGTCTATTACGTTAGCCAAAATCAGCGGTCAAATGCTTCCTCGTGATTTGTAAGAGCACTCTTCCCTTTTATTGGCCTAATTTTGATTTTAGTAAAGACAAGAACAGCTTAATAAAAAATATAAATTGTTTGTATCCATATACTGATGGTCGCTGTTACGCCGACGTTACAACACACAATACAGTGCCAGTTAGGAGATCGATCATTTGATTAGCTAAGCAAATCCAATTCCTCTCAGATATCACAGCAATGAAACCAGGTTAAAACTGGGGAAATAACTAATAAAATCAGGGTTATTATATTAAGTAGTCTAAACATAACTGCGTGTGTGCATGTGATAAATATTTCTGATTTTATATTTGTTATAGGCTCAGTGCCGCTGCTAGCCATTTTGGTGCCCTAAGCATAATTCCTTTATGATGCCCCCCCCCCCCCCCCCCCCCCAATAATAAAAAAAATATTTTCATTTAGGATTTTCATTTGAGGAAATTGAAAATTTCCTGAGGATTTTCAATGAGGGTATGATTTATAAAAAAAAATTTAAAAAAAATTAAAAAGTAAAACTCTAGTTTAGGATCTAATGCTTACTATTAACTAGTTTCATTGCCATGCAATGGCATGGTTTTATAATCACTGTGGTCCCGAATTTGAGGCAGGTTAGTTAGGGGGGTCCGGGGTTTCCCCGAGAAAATTTTGGATTTCTCTGAACTACAGATGTGCATTTTAAGATAAAAAAAATAAATAAAAAAAAACAATGGATAACAACAGCTTTAAAACCATGTCAGTGGGCAGCTGATTATTTTTCTCTCCTCATCAGCATCACACTCTTTTTCTCTTTGTTTTTATCTTGCCCTGTCTGTTCCCCTCCTAAAGTTGGGTTTTTTAATTTACTAAAGGCTACAATTTGTATTTTATTCTCAATATGTACACATTCATTATTAATCCTGTGCCTAACATGATGAAATGAAAACGGCTTTGTTCATGTTTCTTGTCCCCTCACAATGACAGAAGCCTAAACTATTACACTAGGCTACATGTTACATAGGCCTATTTTCAGCTCAAAATGGCGAAAATAGACAAAACTATAGTCAAATATATAAAGTTAAGTTTAGCTACTTACATCTTATCTCGCACTTGACCGTACACTGAAGTGTCGAGTTGCACTGTTGAAATTCGCGCTCAGCATCTGTGAACATAAAGCCCGCCTACTACTTTGATTTGATTGGTCATCTCAAATATTCTGACATTGACGAGCAGTGACAGACCAATGAGGCTAAGATGAACACACACACACACACACACACACACCCTGTCCTCTGTTTCTGACGTGCTCTGCTCTCTGCTCGGGGCCGCTGCGGATTGAAGATTAAGAACGCGCTGAATCTGATTATAACAAGAAGTTTGATGATTTATTTTTCATTAGGCTATTTTTGGTGCCCCCTCAGCACTTGGTGCCCTACGCACAGCGCGTGATGCGCGTGGTGGGAGCGGCGGCGCTGTATAGGCTACTTATTAGCTGGGTCATTCCTGGTTTTCGGTGACTTTTCCTGTCCCAGTGGTTTATTTACACATATTTTCTCTAAAATGAGTAACATATTTATAGTAAATGGCTAAAATTGTAGATTTAAGTATTCTTTACCATTTAAACAGAGATAATAGACATTAAAAATAATATTTTGTATTTTACACAATTTTAATTGATGTATGCATTCAATTATATCATGTCTTCAGTGCACAGTAATCAACTTCTGCAAGAAATATAAACCATGAAATGACAAAAACCTCAAAATATTTTTTTATTATGTTATAGACTAGGCTAAATTATTGCGTCCCTGAAGTCATCTTCCACCCTGTTAGTATGTACTTTTTTGCCTTCCAAATCCGACTGCAATTTCATTGAGACCATTTTCAAGAAGTGACTAAATTTCTTTTACCCGCTGGAATTCAACTGTACAAACTGAGGTAAACTTCAACTCTCACTCCTAACTTTTTGTTTAGTTTTTGAAATGTTATCCTGCTTGTCCCACCCTTAAAGTCCCACCCTGTTAGGCTATGTTATGGAGAATGTTTGTCCTATCAAAAAATTTAAAAACAAATCTGACATAGTTATAAAAGTTATGTTCATCTGTAGAAGGTTAGCTAGCTAAATGTTGATCACTAAAAGAGCTATGGCTAACTTAGCTCAGGATTTTCCACCCTGTTAGATTCCACCATGTTAGATGAGTCTATAAACCTAACAGGGTGGAATGTGAAACATATTCTATTCATCAAAAATTGTTTTGCTTGTTTCAAGAAGAAAAACAAATCTAAGATGGCATAAGGGACATATACAATCCAAGAAAAGCTCATTATTGTTTAACATTTGCATTATTAACATGTTGTGATAACTATGTATATGTCCCTAACAGGGTGGAATATTTTCATGGACAGTGTCTGAACAAACTACCCATAATTATTATTATAGAGTCCCTGAGCTTGACCAATATGTATCCCTTATAGTTAAACATGTCACTATTTTGGTAGAATGCTAAAAACATGAAAATCATGTTCTTTTTTTCCAACACTTATGAAGCCAAAATGTCACCGCAGAATGACCCAGCTACATGGCCCTACAGTGTAGCCTAATGTAATACAAGGATAACCGGTTTTCACATATTGACTTTTGCTGGCAAGAGTAGTTGAAGAAAGTAGCTGGAGCCTAACCATTAAGGCTAAAAGTCCATGGACACAATTATTGTACTTTTTTTAATATTTTCATTTTGCTTTTTATACTTTTACTTTTTAAAAGATGCAGAGTTTTGTTTTGTTTGAACACTGCACTGGGCTTATTCCTGTTGTGAATTAAAAACCTTTGTAGTGTGTAAGGGCACGATTAAACTAACTACTGTGTTTTTGTGTTTGTTTTATTAATGCAATTCACATATAGGGATTCCCACCGTCTACCCCTGCCACCCTGCTAAGACCACTTGCCACCCCTTTGCCCCCCCATGTAAAATTTTCTAGATCCGCCACTGCACGCATCACTGACAAGCCTACATTTACAAAAAAAAAAAAAGTTTTTTCAACATAAATCTGTCAACGTGAACGAACTAACCTATAACTTAGTAACGTTAAACACATAGCGTTTGTATCCCACAACTCTAACGTTACCCTGCCAGTACATACAAAAATAGATCAAAGTGACATTATTAACCAACCATTCAGAAACGTCCTGTTCGAGCCTTAATTGTCGAACTTCTTCGGGGCCGTCATCTTGTTTCGGGTCCGACTCCGGTTCAAACTGATACGGTTGCACAGATGTGTCCTCATAGAGAATCCCGCTGCCATAATAAACCCTCAACTGTTGTCAAGTCAACACTCCACGTGCGTTGTGTCAAAGCGCCCACAGAACAGAGGGGCGGAGTCACCGAAGCTCATTATCATTTAAAGGCATATGCACTTAAACGGCGTGCTGAAAACAGAGCTGTTTTTGAGCAGGTAAAATGTACGGAGCCCCTAAAGGGAAGTGGTGGTGAAAAAAAATTTAGGATGGGAGAATTTTTTTTTTTTTATCTTTTGCGTTCCCTCGCAAAACCTTTGCGTTCCCCCGAGAAACTTTGCGTTCCCTCGCAAAACTTTTGCGTTCCCTCGCAAAGTTATTTGCGTTCCCACACAAACGTTTTGCGTTCCCTCGCAAAGATATTTGCGTTCCCACGCAAAACCTCTTATGAGCTCGGACAGACACTTCCTGTTTAATGTCCCGCTGGCAGTGCTTCAGAGCTCCGTACGTTAATGGAGCATTTTATAGTGTTCGAACTTGGACTCAAATATAAAGAAGTTGGCAATATAAAATAGGCTATTCGACCTTCCCGGATCAATATTCTTGAGCTAATTAACGTTGTTAAAACACAAGACACCTATTTACAACCACAGTAACCTAGACAACGAGCTAATTCTCCTCAAAACAAGCTTTATAATATAAATGTATCTCTAAACAGCCGATTGAAAGACAAGTCCAAATAAGGGGCCGTCCGCAAATTGCAAATCCCTAAACCCTTCTGCACATTTTATATTATTAAACATATTCTATAGCTTCACTGACACACACTGTAGCTACTGTCGCCAAATTTAGTTCACACATCACCCCTCTCCTACTGGTTATACAATAGGCCTACTTTGTTTGAGAAAAAAAATGCATAATTGTTATGATTTTTTATGATGAAATAAAATCAATAATTTCACACTGTTATACAGTGTAATGCCATCGAAATTCAGTAAGCAAATCTAATGCATTAAGCTATGATTAACTATTATGTTAGCTGCATCGCACTTGCAATGCCAAGGTCATGGGTTCGATTCCCAGGGAAAAGCAAGAACTCATAAGAATATAAATACGTTTGGACAACAGCGTCTTCCAAATGCATCACTGTAAATCTTAAGTGTTGTATAATATTAGAGCAGTGATGTGTGAACTAAATTCGGTGTGTTACAGTGAAGTTATTGTATATTTTTCATATTATAAAATGTGCAAAAGCGGTGTAGTATGACCAGTGGGTCACCAGTGATGTGATAAGCTGAATTGGGTGGCACTAGAGTTTGTAACATTGAAGTTATGACTAATTTTGTAATTTTGAATATGAGTTGATGCTGTAGTCGTTTTTTGGGTTATATTGCACTATGCAGATGGTCCCTTGACTTGTCTCTCAGCCGCCTGCACATAAAGATCCATTTAGCCTATATTATAAAGCTCGTTTTGAGAAGAATTGGGTTGTAGCTCGTTGTCTAGGTTACTGTGGTTGTAAATAGGTGTCGTTTGTGTTTTAACAACGTTTAGCTCAAGAATATTGATCCGGGAAGTTCGAATAGCCAATTTGAATATATTGCCAACTTCACTGAACTCCTTGACCGCATTTCTTTATATTTGAGTCCAAGTTCAAACACTATAAAATGCTCCATTAACGTACGGAGCTCTGAAGCACTGCCAGCGGGACATTAAACAGGAAGTGTCTGTCCGAGCTCATAAGAGGTTTTGCGTGGGAACGCAAATATCTTTGCGAGGGAACGCAAAACTTTTTGCGTGGGAACGCAAATAACTTTGCGAGGGAACGCAAAACTTTTAAGTGGGAACGCAAATATCTTTGGGAGGGAACGCAAAGTTTCTCGGGGGAACGCAAACGTTTTGCGAGGGAACGCAAAAGATAATAAAAAATAATAATAATTCTCCCATCCTAAATTATTTTCCACCACCACGTCCCTTTAGGGGCTCCGTAAAAATGAGTGTTTTCTTAAAATACTAATGAGAATTTTTAATAAAAGTATATTACAAAGTTTTCATTTAGACCCTAAAGATTCATATTAACTTGTACAAAATGGCATTATATGACCCCTTTAAGAATGTGTTTGTTACAATGTTATATTCTGTAAATAATAATATTGGTATTTAGCTTAAGAAGGAGTGGATGTAGTATCCTGGAGTAACCACTAGGTGTCATTGTATTACAAGTGTGTGTCTGTTGCAAACACAAAATAAATGTTAACTTCAACTCTATTCATGTAGTAGTCTGATTTAGAGTGAAGATGCTGCATAATCTTATACACAAACATGTATGAACAGCATATATATACATGTATTAAAGAACGAGTCAATCCAACCAAGGTTTTAATGCCCTCTGATTTAAGCTGGGTACAGACTTGTTTTCAATGTGTGGAAGGACTTATCTACTGGTGGTGGACTACTTTTCCAGATTTGTGGAGATTGCCAAACTAACCCCTGCAAGATCGGATGATGTAATAGTACACTTAAACTCTATGTCAGGGGTCGGCAAGTAACTTTGGCCACGGGCCAATATTTTTTTTAGCCAGTAGATGGCGGGCCAGCTACACTGAGTAGGCCTATGGATACAAATTAAACCGCTTAAAATACCCTCTGTGTTCACCCGCTTTTTATATCCCGACCTGGCGGGCCTGCAAAATTTAGATTTCATTTCCAGAATCTCTCATTCAAATGTATCTAACGGAAAGAGAAAGATTAAGTAGCCTATAACAATTATAAATGCTATACAAAAATTTTGTTTGTGTCAATATAAATATTATTTATTACAGTCAGCAGAAAAAAAATGTCACAGAAAAAAAAAAATGAAATATAAATAACATAAATTAAATAGGGCAAAGCCTATCACTCAAATCCCTCAAGCAACATACGCACGGGTAACACGGGTTTAAAACAATCACATGCAAACGTAAAATATGCATATTTTTAGGAACACATCTACAAAAATATGGCTGTATTTCAAGTTGATAAAATAAATAAAAATCCACATCAGTTTTTTTTGTGCCCACGCGCCATGCCCTTCCAGGACCTATAACGTTACTACTTTCACTTTTAAAAATTCCTCATAACCGCGCGCGCGCGATGCCGTGATCTGCAGTTGTCGAGATGGATGCTGAGGAGTTGAAGAAAAGAATAGCTAGTGGGGATTGTAAAGTTGTCGACAAAAGTCATCAAAACTCAAGTCCAGTGTGTGGGAGAAATTTGGAGTTATCTGAAGAAAATATTGTGAAAGACTTGCTGCATGCATTTTCTTGTTGGATAGCCGCAAATGTGGAACTTCATCGCTGAGGAAGCACGCAGATAAGTGTGGTAACAAAGCAGTTCTATCAAACAGTATTTTTCAAATGTAACACTGTTAAGTATGTGTGGTTTGCAGATCAGCCGCTCATGTGAGTGTTTGAACCCAAAATTGTCAGATGTAGGCGCGCGGCTACGGCTTATCAGTGGCAGCGCCAGGGGGGAGCTAGGTGATGCTGTAGCTCCCCCTATAATAGCCATAGCACCCGCCCAGCACCCCCAAGAAATGTCTGTGATTTTTTTATATTTATATTTTAATGTCATGTTTGAATAGTCTTTTTCATGTTGTTAAAAAGGGCATTAAAGAATAATTAAAAAATATCTATTTAGTCTAAAAAAACATGAGGCCCAAACAGGCGATCTTCTTTGGCCAATGGACGCGGCGCCTGGTGAACGTTTGCAGACATCCCCAAGTCTCAAGTATATAGATAGCGGCTCCCTGATGGCCGCAAATTAGTTCAAAACTCCCGGAATCTAAGCTCCAAACGTGTAGCGCGCGCAAGACAGAGAGAGCGAGAGACCTTGCGCGCGCGCGTGTGTGTGTGTAAATGTGCGTGTGCGTGTATTAAAGAATAATTAAAAATATATATATTTAGTCTAAAAAAACGAGGCCCAAACCGGCGATCTTCTTTGGCCAATGACGCGGCGCCTGGTGAACGTTTGCAGACATCCCCAAGTCTCACGTATATAGATAGCGTCTCCCTGATGGCCGCAAATTAGTTCAAATTCCCGGAATCTAAGCTCCAAACGTGTAGCGGCGCGCGCAAGACAGAGAGAGCGAGAGACCTTGCGCGTGTGTGTAAATGTGCGTGTGTGATAAAATAAATAAAATGTAATGCCCAACCATTTTAGTCCAGGAAATGGTGAAAAAACAAGTAGTTTTTTTATTTTTGTTTTTACTTTGAAAAAAAAAACGATTGAACGAATGATACATGGCGCCTGTTTGTAAACCGTTATTGTAAAATAAAAATAGGCTGATGAAAAAAAAAAAAACGGAATTCCAAAATAATCCGGCGGGCCAGAAAAAAATAGCTGGCCGGCCAGTTTTGGCCCGCGGGCCGCCTGTTGCCAACCCCTGCTCTATGTTTTCACTGCATGTAATTCCAGAGGTCCTTTTCTCAGATAATGGACCTCAATTTTCCAGCCAGATATTTGCTACGAACTATGGATTTAGGCACATCACCAGCCGCCTGAGATGTGCTCATAGCAAAGGAGAAGCTGAGCGTCATGTTCAGACGGTAAAACATCTTCTCAACAAAGCAAAGGACCCCTATTTGGCAATGCTGGCGTACAGAATAACTCCACTGGCAAACGGTTACAGTCCTGCACAGCGCCTAATGGGGCGAAGACTACACACAGCGATACCACAGCATCACTTGCTTCTGAATCCAAACCTCCCTTTACTACACCGCGGAAGCAGCAGAGGAAAAGGGAAGGAGAGAGAAGCAGGCTGCAAGTTACAACACACGTCACCAAGCAAGACATCTCAGTCTTCTCTCAGGTCAGAGAGCTTGGATTACGAACACGAAGTCTGAGGGTACTGTGGTAGCATCTAATTCAGCACCTCGTTCATACCTGGAGGAAAGCCCTCAAGGCACCATCAGAAGGAACAGACGTCATCTTGTTCCTGTGCCAGACACCAAACCACGTGATGAAATTTCCCAAAACCTGTGGGTCAAACGCAGGAGGGGGTGCACTGCCCAGAACCTTTAAAAGGCCAAACAGTCACAACTCCCATGTTATACAAAACACGATCAGGAAGGACAGTGATCCAACCAAAGAGACTGGACTTGTAAGTCACAGGAGAGAGAATTTGGGGTTTCACATACAGGAGTTAAAAAGAAGAGTTACTAGATGAACATGGGGAAATTTAGCCTGGGAAATCCCAGACAACTTCTGGCAAATTTAGATTTGCTCTGCAAGTAAGTCTGGCAAAGAGCTCATTCAAGCCCATTTCCAATCCGTCGAAATCGAGGCACCAATCAGAAACGTTGGGGCGGGCTTTACACGATGACGACAGCGCTGGGATTTTGTAGCCTATATTACAAAGATGGATGCCGCCGTGGAACATCTCTCGTTCGAATCAGCTATCGCGTCTGTTTTAAGCGATTTGAACGTTTCCTTTTTGTTAAAAACCGAGCAAAGAACAACACTCGCTCTGCATACGTCATCTCCTTCATCACTCTGATTGGTTTTAGGTCTATCGGTCTATCCAGAGGCATATGAGCGACATCCATTGGTGACGCCCCTCTTGAAATGATTTGTCTATGATGCTTTGCCAGACCATAACTCAGTTACAACTGAGAATGGTCTGGTTTCAACCGGGCTAGGGAAAATTGTTAATGCAGTGTAAAGTTTGGTTGTCGTTTAATGTGGATATGCTTGGTTTAAGTTCAAAAGTAATTTTGAAGTCTAATGAATGGTTTTGTCATTGGCGTATGCTTTAAGTGTTCTTAGAAGGGCAGATGTGGTGTGATTATTATGGGCCTCTTTAAGAGAGAGGGCTGGGCGAAGTCAATGAATGACAGGGGAGACCGGAGGGTTAAAGTTCAGTCAGTAAATTATGGCAAGTGAGGTAACATGTTCAATGGGCCTGATCTCTTTTGTTTAACAACACGACACCAAAACCGTATTTATTGTTTGAATTTCGTGATAAAATTGACAGAATCTGAGAGCTGAGAATGTGTTTGATATCAGCAGTAACTGATCTGTCTTGTCTGTCGGTGTCAGTGTAATCTTTGCTTCGTGATTTTTCTCTCCGTGAGAAACTGGATGTGTGTCGCGAGAGCGTGTGTAAAGTGTCGATTGCGTGATTCTCACCCTTGGCAGCCCTGCATAAAGTAAAATTAATTTCCATAACACACCACTGAGGATTTTGTTTTACAACCAGACAACCAAATTATTTATAATGTAATTATTTTAAAACTAACAGGGACCTATTCTGTTAATATATTCCAGGCAAAAATTGTACGTCTGTTGTATATAAAAGTTTTTATCACATTTCTGGCAAAATATGTTCTTGTGCAATGTAGTTACAGGGTAATTTTGACATCTGTGGGTTGTAAATTAAACGTTTAATCTGGTTGTACCCCTTACAGAAACGTACACCGTAATTTCGGTTTACTTACGCAGTTGTTCGTGGGTCGTAATCTAAAGTGTTACCGAATGATCTTCATATTAAAAGTGTGTCAGTGATTTGAACCGCTCTCTGATGAAGACTAATAGTTTATTCTGGAGATTGTGTTGTCTGCTTTAAATGAGGAAAAATACTATGATTGAAAACTTCTGCTTTTTATGCTGGTATGTTTTATGCTTTCATTTATTAATATACAGTTGGTACCCAACCAGAATAATACTTTTACTGCCGCCGTTCCGCCGCAGCGGTAAAACTCGGGGTGTAGTTGCTGCCACTAAGAGGCGCTACAATCACAGACTTTAAAAAGTGTTCGTTTATTCTCTCTTTTGCGTTATCTGCCGCCGCGCCGCGGCTCATTCAGAGCGATTGAAAGCTGGTAGCAGATTAATTCAAGTGAAACGTAGTTAAAATAATTCATAATCACAATACTGAAATTACTGAAATTAAATTGAATAAATAATGAAAACATTTCAACATAAAGCATTGCAATAGAAACATATTAGGCTACATCAATGAGGCTTTGCAAGAGCATAAGACGTTTATGTGACAGCGTTTAGAAGGTAGCTCTGTGGTTAACACAACGACAAGAGTCTCCCGGAGCTTCAAGCGACGCGAGATCCATCATCGACCCGAGATCTCATTGTAACATGATGCTGATCGACAGCGTTAATGCGTTAATGTTTTACCGATCTTGATGCTTAAATAGGTAACTGTTTATTAGCGAGTTTATTAACTGTTTATTTATTTAAAGGCAAGCGTTTGTTAATTATCAATGGCACATTACTGTCACAGTCCTCGTCTGCACCTGTCTGTCTTCGTCTTCACTACACTTCCCAGAATCCCTCTTGTCTTCACACCTGTACTCACTCCCTCATTATCCACCTGTCCCTCGTCATCATCATCTGTGTCACCTGTCTTCACCTCGTTAGAGTTCATTTCGACTTGTATTTAGTTTGCTTGTATTCAGTCTGTCTTGGTTGGTTCTTGTGTTAATAAATACTGTGTTAATGTTACTGTGTATCATGTTAGCTGTTTTGTGAGTGTTCCTGCCCGTCTTCCTGCCTGTACCTGTTTGTTGTTTTATCATAAGTAAAACGTTTGAATTGGATCTTTTTGACTCTGCCTGCCTTCTTCAACCCACACCACACCCGTGACAGAAGAACCGACCACAAAGGAAAGAAAAGAGGAAGATGGAGATCTGGAAGCAAGCCTTTGTGGGAACCCGCCAAGCTGTGTTCCGTGGGAACCGTGGAGGTCACAGAGGAGGATATGGGCGATATAGTCCAGCTTAGGGCTGCACGTTTTCAAGTTTTTCATTAACCGTTAACCGATGCCCTTAGCGGTTAATACTCGGTTAACCATAATGTGCGCGCCGCAACCCCGAGATACAGACACACGAGAAAGGAGTAGTTCGTTTTTAACACCTTTAATAACTGCACAAAACATCTTTAACTTTTAGGTGGCAAAATATTGTTTTAGGCTACCTAATTCTGTGAATTACACTGCACAAACCAAAAGTACTACTGCCGAATGAAGAAGGGTTAGGCTAGTTCTCTCCAGAACATAAAATATTCATTTTATTTTATTTTTCTTGTTCGTATTTATATGGAACAAACAATGGGACGTGACAGTTCTTGAAGCGGCACAAAAACTTCCAGAGACCTCAAACAGAAAGCACAAAGCCTTTCTTTAAAGTTAATTTCGTTTTGTATTAATTGTATCTTAATTTTAATCAATGTTTCATCAACCAAATATATACCTGGATTTAATAAATAGAAGTAGCCTAAATATAGCAGACATTAAATCACGACGCGGAGCCTCCAGTGAGTGAACTGAGCGCATCTCATAAACGAACCGAAACTCCGCGTATAAGGTAGCCTACTTAACACACCTGAGAAATATATCTATATTGAAATGTCTACTTTTAAACAGAACAATTCAAAACGAAAGAAAACAGACTGCTCTTGTAATCCGTATGAAAAGTGCATTTCTCTCTGGCGCGTTCACTGTGAAGATTGCGAGTCAGCATCGTCAACTTCATCTTTCCAGCCGAGTGAGCCGACACTGACAGAAAACACTTATTTATTAATAAACAATTAAAATGTCTCCTTGCTATATTTGACATATTCATAATCATTACTTTTGCCTGTTCTTTTTGACAGCTTATTATAGGTTATTGGCAGCGCCACCCAGGCTACATTGAACGCGTCAGCACCGAAAACATGATTTTTTTTAATAATCGCACAACCTATTTGATATTCCAATAAATAGGCTACTCAGTTAGGCTACTCATCCGAACCAACTATTAAAAAATGTTTACTTGTAAGCGGTCTTTTTACATGTTAGTTTTTCTGTGAGCGGGAATTGAAAACCAGGAGTGGACTATAAGCGAAGTGATTACAGAATGCTTAGAGTGGAGAGAGGAACGTGCTTTTGCTCCACTCCAGGCTTTGATCACATCCCCCTCAGCAAGGTAAATAGGCTACACCTCGTCTTTCCTTACCTCGTCTTTCCTTAGTTTAAGACCTATTCAAACTAAAATTAAGACATTACACTATTTGAGAAATGAAAGCCTATTTACGGCCTTAAAATTATGAAAAGTGAACTTCTTGTGGACATTACAAATGTCTGTGAGCGCTCTGGCGGTCTCTGGTGATGCAACAATTCATGCCATTGACGCCACTTAACCGAGCAAAATGTTTCACTCGGTTACGCAATTTTTAACGGTTAATCGGTTAACCATGGACACCCCTAGTCCAGCTAAACCAGAACCAGTCATCTGCACAGTCAAGTTCATGTATGAGTTTGATGACTTCACCGATCTCCCTCCTCTCATCGGTCCAGAAGAGACCGTTTCACCGCTGGTCCCGTCCAGCACAGTCAAGCCTTCACCGCTGGTCCCGTCCAGCCCAGTCAAGCCTTCACCGCTGGTCCCGTCCAGCCCAGTCAAGCCTTCACCGCTGGTCCCGCCCAGCCACGTCCAGCCAGAGCTTCACGTCAGCCACGTCCAGCCAGAGCTTCACGTCAGCCACGTCCGGCCCGAGCCCATCGCCTGCCCGCCAGAGCCTGAGCCCGTCGCCTGCCCGCCAGAGCCTGAGCCCGTTGCCTGCCCACCAGAGCCTGAGCCCGTCGCCTGCCCGCCAGAGCCTGAGCATCTCGCACTTAAATCTGCTCATGGAGATACAGTGCTGATTACGGCGATTCTGTGTGTGTGGGCCACATCGATCAAGGCCCATCTGTCCAGTCCAGAACCTTCGCTGCTGGTCCCACCCAGCCCAAAGCTTCCTTCGCCGCTGGTCCCGTCCAGCCCAGAGTTTCCTTCGCCGCTGGTTCCGTCCAGCCCAGAGTTTCCTTCGCCGCTGGTCCCGCCCTGGCCACGCCCACGTCCTGCTCCGCCGTGGCCACGCCCTCAGCCTGCTCCGCCCTGGCCACCCGAAGGGGTCTCTCCGCCCTGGCCACCCGAAGGAGGGGTCTCTCCGCCCTGGCCACCCGAAGGGGTCGCTCCGCCCTGGCCACGCCCTCATCCTGCTCCACCCTGGCCACGCCCTCAGCCTGCTCCGCCCTGGAGGCCTCCTCCAGACCACACCCTCCTCAGCCTCCAGGGCGCCCACCCTCCCACCCCTGTTCTAATGCCGCGTTCCAGGCAACCTGTAACTCGTGTTTTTCCAACCTTATACCCGTGAAAGTGCACTGGAACGGCAGTCAAACCCGTGACTTACCACCCGTGAACTCGTACTAGATCCATGTACTCCCAGTTACGAGTTCTGACGTCACATAGCCCGCAAAACCATACAAAACAACAATGGCAGCCCCTACGGGTGCAGTGTTTCTGCCGGCGGTACACGGTGAGAATACACTTTAGGACAATATAACGTTGCAGTCAAATTAATAAAAATATAATAATAATGATGATAATACACACACGATTATGTATTACAATGTTATGTGTCTGAAACAATAAGTATGTATATACACACACGATTATCTATTACAATGTTATGTGTCTGAAACAATAAGTATGTATATTGCTCTCAGGTATTTTTGCGTGACTGGCCTGGAACGCTACAAAGTCGTGAGTCGTGGTTTGAAGTCGTAATTTACGAGCTCAAAAACTTGCCTGGAACGCAGCATAAGGCGTGAGGTCACGCCTACCGGGAGGGGGGAGTAATGTCACAGTCCTCGTCTGCACCTGTCTGTCTTCGTCTTCACTACACTTCCCAGAATCCCTCTTGTCTCCACACCTGTACTCACTCCCTCATTATCCACCTGTCCCTCGTCATCATCATCGGTGTCACCTGTCTTCACCTCGTTAGTGTTCATTTGGACTTGTATTTAGTTTGCTTGTATTCAGTCTGTCTTGGTCGGTTCTTGTGTTAATAAATACTGTGTTAATGTTACTGTGTATGAGGTTACGCTGTTTTGTGAGTGTTCCTGCCTGTACCTGTTTGTTGTTTTATCATAAGTAAAACGTTTGAATTGGATCTTTTTGACTCTGCCTGCCTTCTTCAACCCACACCACACCCGTGACAATTACAACATAAATTTGCTACATTCCTGTAGAGCCGCTGCACAGACGACAAAACTGATTGTCAGCCGATTGCGTCAGAAAATGAAAATGAAGAAGCTCGTCTTTAGTCTGCTAAATTATTGTGTAATGTAAATGTTACGATCTCCTCAGAGTCGCAAGAAAATAAGGGAGCCACCACACACCACTTCCAATTAATAAAGGAATTTATTAATTAGTGTGAGACAAAACAACACTAAGGATCAGTATAAATGACAATCAGTGTGTCAGTAGTTGTGTGCAAATGTATATATCACTCATGAAGGTCCACAAT
This sequence comes from Chrosomus eos, assembly GCA_036326025.1. Lineage (NCBI taxonomy): Eukaryota > Metazoa > Chordata > Actinopteri > Cypriniformes > Leuciscidae > Chrosomus > Chrosomus eos. Next base: position 99,229 of record JAZAVI010000505.1, read on the forward strand.
CCAACCATCCCAACGGAGATGGATTAAAGGGCGGCGGTGATCTCCCATATCCCTAACATCTCATGAGTTCTCCGAGCCGACAAGAGTCCGAATGTACAGCGCAGACAAAACCAGCCCAAGCTCTGCACAAACTCGGCCCCCCACACGCTCTCCTCTCTGTCACAGTCTTTTATAGAGGTCATGATTATGTTCAGGTGTACAACCACTCACTTCAGCCAATCACCTGCAACTCAAGAGACAACGAGTTGATTACTGAACTCGTCACAGTAAAAAAAACACTCAAATTAATTAAATTTGGAACCCCATCAAACCCAATCACACCACAACAGAAGCTCACAACTGTTGTAATTTGTCAAACTGTTTCTTTTCAAGGTGTAGTTATTACTGATGCTGCAATTGTTATTTTTGCTGCTGTTATCATCAGAATTTGTTTTTGTAACATGGTCATGTTCAGTGAAATGCAAATACATGGAAATGAAGTTCTCTTAGGCTGTTCAACTTGTCCGATACCATGAGGTACGCACACCTTTGGGACTCAGAACTTGATGAAGTGGTTCGGCAGTTGGTTGGAGAAAACGGACAGCTCGGATCTAATGCAGTTCGGCCCAGACTCGCTGCTGTGGGAGTTCGAGTGCAGAGGAGGAGAGTGAGAGAGAGAGCTTGATCCGAGAGAATCCAGCTGGAGCTGCAATTCATTGATTTTTGCAAGCTTCCGACAACAACAGTGCTGGCACAGTGTTTGACCAGTTTGTTCAAGCCACGGAGGAGTGTCCACAACCAGAGGATGGAGAGACTTTGGGGAGATCTTTGACCAGTGTGTACCTCCAGCTTTTCTCCTTTCTTGATAGTGATGGAGTCTTTGATTGTAACAACGAGCTGCATGTGTGGGCACTGCATTATGTGTACCTTCCACGGATTAACTGGGACTTGGAGGTTTTCAGGAACAGTGGAACAATCATGGCTGGCGCACTGCTGGTCACCACACACCATATCAGATGTTTGTCAGAGGATGTCTTCAGAGGCAAACCTCTTCACTCACTGCCATGGCAGAGATTTTTGGACCCAGCCCTGCTCAAGGTGGATTGGCAGCAGGGCCGGAGTGGGACTCATTTTCAGCCCTGGAGTTTCATGCCTTAGACCGGCCCACTTTAGTTCCCGACTGACTATATTAAAAGAATGTAATTATAAATTATATAATTATAAATTCATTGTATTTTCAAAAATATAATTTTCTATTCAGTGCAATATCCGTACACAGGGTTTTATAAATACAGAGGTCCAACAAGTGATCTTGCTAGGGGGTTCGAGGCATATTATTTTTCCACTGTCATTGGCAAAGAACTTATGTATATCTGTGTTAAATAGGAATCCACTGTAATAAAGTTATTCTCATTCTGGGCACAGTATGCAATAGGCTATTGCTCTACCTGCTCTCCTCTCTTATCTCCATCTCCTTCTCTCAGTCTCTTTATCTGGTAATACTTTACAATAAGGTTAATTTATTAAACATTAGTTAATTTATTAACTAACATGAACTAACCATGAGCAATACATTTGTGACTGTTTTTGTTCATCTTTATTAATGTTAGTTAATACAAATACAGCTATTGTTTGTTCGTGTTAGTTGCATTAACTAATGTTAACAAGATTTTAATAAAATATTAATAAATGTTGAAATTAATATTAACAAAGATTAACAAATGCTGAAGAAGTATTGTTCATTCTTAGTTAATGTTAACTAATGTAGTAAACTAATGAACCTTATTGTAAAGTGTTACCCTTTATCTTTACCTGTACATTTTCCCTTTCCGAACTTTGATTGATACAGTTTTTGCAAACTGATTAAAACTTTAAACTTGTCGTTTAAAACTTCTATCGTAAAACAGCTGTTTAGTTTAGCCACTTGCATCTTATCTCGTGAAGCGTTGCGTTGGGATCCGCGCGCGGCTCGCGCTTCTGTGAACATAAATCCTGCTTTGATCGGTCATCTCAAACATTTTGCCATTGCCGACGAGCGGTGTTTGAGTGCTGATGATGAGGTCGGTTATCGTCGCGATATGGTGGGGTGGGCCCTGAGGCGCTACTATTATTCATGTTTTGTATCTCTTATTTCTTGTTCACACATCTAACAACTGACTTTTTTTTTTTTTGTGGGGCTGCGAGAAAATAATCATAAAAAAATAGTGGGGCTGCGCTGTGACTGGGAAAGCATTCAACCCAGTGCCATGACAACACGGACCGGCCCTCCTGGCCAATAAAACAGACCGGCCCACCGGGAATTCTCCCGGTGCTCCCGATTAGCCAATCCGGGCCTGATTGGCAGGAAGTTGTAACAGTTCCTGCTAACCAATTCAGTCCAACCCAGGCACAACCCAGTTCAACCCAGGCACAGATGCAACAACTGCAGGATGTGGACATTGATGCAGGACCTGTTGGTAGTCCGGCTATTGATGCATTTCAAACTGTAATTAATATTCTGCAACAGTAGATTGCTTTCGATTTGGTTCTATTGTAATTTGAAAGGGAGAAAAAACATGTATAAATATATGTTAATGGATGGTTGACTGATTTTAACTAGTGTTAAATAAATTGGATAATAGATATAATTTATTGATCCCAAGTTTAAATTGGTCATGTCACCATTGCTCACATTTAAGAAAAGAAATAAAAGCATATGTGAAATCTTAAAAATTAAGATTACTTGTACATATACTCTACTTATGAATCTATACAGCAGAAAATAACGATCTCTTTAGTATTGCACAGTTTAATTTATTGCATTTATATTATTGTACTATTAAAGCATTGTATGTTCAAAGATATAAAGGATCTATATATAAGATAAAAGGATATTAAGCTGAGGTAAGTACAAATTGCCCAGAATATTAGTTCAGAATATCTGACACTGAGGGAGGACTTGAAATTATGACCTGGAATGGTTTCCTGAGGCTGTATTACAGAAATAACTTCAGTCAGAGTAATATCTTGTCTTGAGTAACCACTGTGATTTCAATTTGGAACCCATTTAAAACACTGAACTTGTCAGATCATAACTTAGATAGTTCACCCATTTACTTACCCTTATGTTTTTCCAAACTTCCATGAGTTTCTTTCTAGTGTGGAACTTCCATACTATGTAAAAAAAAATACTATGGAAGTCAATGGGGACCAGCAATATTCTTCAAATATTAGTAACCAAACATTGAAAGAGGCTCATGCATGTTTGAAACAACATGAGGGTGAGTAAATGAAGACAGAATTTAAAATGTTGGGTGAACTATACCTTTAAGATGGGACGTTTCTGTAATTTGGTCCATGTGAAGCAAGGTTATGTTGTTTAACAGATATTCATTACAATTGCATTGATCAAGAACCACATATGTACAATGGTTTTACAGATAAAATCCTACTTGTTTTCCTGTAGCTCAAACAGTAGAATGTTGGCTAAGGTCAAGGGTTCGATTCCCAGGGAAACTGATAAGAATGTAAATGTGTACATTGAAATGCAAGCTATCTATTTTCTATTTCTGCAAGCTAACGATGGCTACACAAGAAAACGAAGAAAATGGAAAAAAATAAATAACAGGATATTTAATTGTGGTTTCAGTAAAATACTCCTGCTGGCAGGAAAGCCAAATCAAGTTCTTGTACCTGTCCTGACCTGAGCACAAGCTCTCATTCTAAAGGCCTGTTCACACCGGGAATTTCGCTAAACAATGGGCGCCAATGTGAGTGTGCACACCGACGCGTAAAACGCCATGCGTAAAAGCGTCTGTTTTTTAAACGCCTCAGGTTCGTTTTTTTTGTTTGAAGCGCCGCGTCAAAAACTATCCGACCAATGAGATTGGCGCTTTTGCTCACGTGTCTGGAGCTTCTGAAGTTACAGTAAAACACAACTTGGGGGCGCTCAAACACAAAACGGTCTTGCCAAGCACACATAGGTAACGGCGAAGAAGATATACATCGTCTACTACGTGGAAATCTCTTTATTTCCACCGGAGATTCTTCGCAACGAGGGAACAAACAATAGACACTCACCGAGACGGCGCTACAAGAAACATCGCGGGAAACGCGCCGGTATTCGCAACAGATTGAGGCTAAGAGCACATAGTCCTCCTCTGCCTAGCATCCTACTCGCCAATGTTCAATCCTTGGAGAATAAGATGGACGATCTGAGAGCCAGGACAAACTTCCAACGGGACATCAGGGACTGTAACATCTTCTGTTTCTCTGAAACATGGCTCGCGACCTCAGCCCCGGACTCTGTTGTGACGCCGTCTGATAACTTTCTTGGGTAACACTTTATTTGAAGGGTGTGCATAAGACTGACATGACACTGTCATAGACATGACATAACACCTGTCATGAACATGAAGGAGTCTTTATGAATGTTTATGACTGTTGTCATTAAGTGTCATTCGGTAAATTATGACACTTTTAATGCAAAGTTGACATTGTTTAAAATGTCTTTGTTATGAAAACTTGACATTAACAAAGACAAAAATGTCTTTGTTATGACAACTTGACATTACCCAAGACAAAAATGTCTTGATTATGACAACTTGACATTAACAAAGACAGAAATGTCTTTGTTATGACAACTTGATATTAACCAAAAAATCATAACCTGTCAACCTGTCACAAATATGTCATAACAGGTCTAATTATCAAACTTCAAGCATTTTGCAGTGTAATAACCCTTAATGACATCTTTATAACTAGTACAATGTGTTCCACTTTACTTGAGGACAAGTAAAATATTCATGACACAGTTATAATGGTGTCATGACGGCCAAAGTTGTGACAGGTTGACAGGTTATGATTTCTCGGTTAATGTCAAGTTGTCATAACAAAGACATTTCTATCTTTGTTAATGTCAAGTTGTCATAATCAAGACATTTTTGTCTTGGGTAATGTCAAGTTGTCATAACAAAGACATTTTAAACAATGTCAACTTTGCATTGAAAGTGTCATAATTTACCGAATGACACTTAATGACAACAGTCATAAACATTCATAAAGACTCCTTCATGTTTATGACAGGTGTTGTGTCATGTTTAGACAGTGTCATGTCAGTCTTATGCACACCCCTTCAAATAAAGTGTTACCCTTTCTTGTGTTACGGAAGGACAGAACAGCTGAGGCTGGGAAAACTAAAGGTGGTGGGGTGTGTTTTATGATCAACAAGAAATGGTGTGACCCCAGGAACATCACCACTCTGTCGCACTCTTGCTCGCCCCATCTGGAACATTTGTCCATCTCTTGCCGTCCATTCCCTATCTACCCCGGGAGTTTTCATCGATCATCGCCACTGCCGTTTACATCCCTCCACAGGCCGACACAGGCGAGGCTTTGTCTAAACTCCATGAAGAGCTAAGCGGCTACATAAACAAACATCCTGATGCTGCTTTTATCATCGCGGGGACTTTAACAAAGCCAATCTCAGGAAAGTCATGCCGAACTTTTACCAACATGTCTCTTGTCCTACTAGAGGGAACAACACGCTGGATCATTGTTATTCTCAGTTTAAAAATGCTTACAAAGCCCGATCACAGCCCGCTTTCGGCAAATCGGACCATGCCGCCATTTTCCTCACACCGGAATATAAACAAAGGCTCGTCCAAGAACCCCCAGTGCAGAAAGTAGTGACGCGCTGGTCCTCCAACTCAGAAACTTGGCTACAGACGGCTCTTGATAACGTAGACTGGGACATGTTCCGGGCGAGCTCATCTGACGTCAGCGAGTTCACGGACGTAGCTTTTAGTTTTATAAACACACTAACAGAACAAGCAACGGAAACTGTAACTATTAAGATATTTCCAAATCAGAAACCATGGGTGGACAAAACTATTCGTGCTGCAGTAAACAAACGCACTGCAACATACAACGCCGGTCTGCTGTCGGGGAACATGAGCGAGTACAAATCATCGTGCTACGCTCTTCGCCACGCAGTGAAAGACGCCAAACTCCGTTACAGGGATCGAGTGGAGTCTCATTTTCAACTAAATGACTCCAGACGCATGTGGCAGGGACTGAGGACCATCTGCACCTTCGGAACTAACTCCTCTACAAAGGTGAGAGCAGATCCGTTGCTGGCTGACGAGTTAAACTCTTTCTTTGCTCGCTTTGATTGTAAACGCGCCAGTGCAATTCTGCCTCTCGGCGCGCGAGAAAGTAGCGGTCAGAGTGGCGACGGCCCTGTAATCACTGTGTCGGAGGACGAGGTTAGGCGGGCGCTAAAGCGAGTGAACGTCAGGAAAGCAGCTGGGCCTGATGGCATCTCTGGTCGCGTTCTGAGGTGCTGTGCTGACCAGCTCGCTGGATTGTTTACATCAATATTCAATGAGTCACTGGCTACCTCCGTGGTCCCCTCATCTTTCAAAAAATCTGTCATCATTCCTGTGCCTAAGAACAATAAACTCTCTTGCCTGAATGACTATCGTCCAGTCGCCCTTACATCCACAGTCATGAAGGTATTTGAGAGACTGGTTAAAAACTACATTTGCTCCTTCATACCTGAAACACTGGACCCTCTTCAGTTTGCCTATCGACCAAACAGATCATGTGAGGATGCCATCTCTCACGTTCTACACTCCTCCCTTGCCCACATCGACAGTAAAAATGGGAACTATGTAAGGCTGCTTTTCATCAATTAAAGCTCAGCCTTCAACACTATAATTCCCAGCAAATTAACTTCCAAACTTCTAAATCTTGGTCTGAATTCTTCACTCTGCAATTGGATTCAGGACTTTCTTTCACACAGACCCCAGGTAGTGAAAGTAGGCCGGTTCACCTCCAACTCCATCACCCTGAGCGTAGGAGCGCCACAGGGCTGTGTTCTGAGTCCCCTGCTTTACTCTCTCTATACACATGATTGCGTGGCTTCTCACAGCTCCACTTCTATTGTCAAATTCGCTGATGACACAGTGGTCCTGGGCCTTATCTCCAATAACAATGAGACCGCATACATGGAAGAGGTTGAAAAACTAACATCTTGGTGCCAGGACAACTGTCTCTCTCTGAATGTGACGAAAACTAAAGAGTTAATTGTGGACTTCAGAAAGAGACAGCAGGCCTTTACTCCTCTTATGATCAGTGGGACCCCTGTGGAGAAGGTGAGCAGCTACAAGTACCTCGGTGTGAACATCTCTTACCCCTTTTCCACCAACAAGAACCAGGTGCTGGTTCAGAGCCAGAGCCAGAGCTGGTTCGGAGTTGGTTCAACTGACAAGCTTACTAAGAACCGGTTTGCCTTTCCACCGGCTTGAGAGCCACAACAGAGCCAGATCTTACGTCACTGCATACGTCTCATGTTGCCCAGCAACGCTAGTGCGGTAGCGCCAAACACAAACACGCCAGGCTTGCTCGAGATGCATCGGCTTCTCGCAGATCGATCGCCGCATTACATCAAAGCACTGCGAAAGCGATCCAAAAACACAAGGAGTCGTATGATCTCCAAACACTCCCGCAGCTGCGATCGGTCTGCGCCGCTCCGATGCATCTCGAACAAGCCTTCTATCAACAATGTCGGCCGTTGCGTTACTATTGATGCTCATGGTTTTGCGAACCTAACGTACATATTGCGAACATAACGTACACGGCAAATACAACGTGTTCGTGCAGCTCGCCGTAACTTGCATAAACGGAGATTACAATCGAGCTGCTATTAGCTCGATTAGCTGCTAATTCAAAAATGGCGGTCACAAGTTTCTGTTCGTCTTGTTGGCCACGGTAACCCCGCCCCCAGCCGCTGACGTAAGCGGTTCTTACTTCTGGACCAGCAATGATTTGGTGCTACTCAAGAACCACTTTTACTGGTTCGGAGCTGGTGCTTTGGTGGTCGAAAACCAAAGAACCGATTTGAAACTAGGCTCTGGCTCCGAACCAGCACCAGCTCTGCCTTGGTGGAAAAGGGGTAACTGAGGATCTTACCTGGAGCTCTCACATACACACATAGGTGAATAAAGCCAGGCAAAGACTATACCATCTACGACAGCTGAGGAAATTCAGGGTCTCACCAACGATCCTAAAAGCTTTCTATTCAGGGGCCATAGAAAGTGTTTTAACTCAGTGTATCACAGTGTGGTATGGGAATAGCTCTAGTCATGACTGCAAAGCCCTTCAGAGAGTCGTGCGCTTAGCTGAGCGCATCTCTGGCTCTTCTCTCCTGCCCCTACAAGACATTTACCTCAAACGCTGCAAGAGCAGAGCCAATAAAATCATTAAAGACTACAACCATCCACATAACTGTCTCTTCAACTTGCTGCCATCTGGTAAGCGCTACCGCAGCTTGAGGACTAAAACAGAGAGACTTAGGAGAAGCTTCTTCCCTCAGGCCATCAGGCTCCTTAACTCGGTCTCTTAACATCATCTGTACTCTGGATATCAATATCTGGACTCAACACTGATTGCATCATTATATGCAACTACTTTTCTTGCATCTTTTTGCATTTTACACTGCTGCTATGTAACTATTTTGTTACCATTGTCTGCACATTTCTGTTTGTAAATATTACCAGTTTAGCCTATACTACAGATTTATATTACTAGAAATTTTTATCTTATTTAAATTGTTAATTTATGTTTAGTATTTTTAGTATTTTTATAATATTGCACTATCTTGGAGTAGATCCTATTTTACATTTCACTACAGGTTGTATATTCTGTATAACTGTGTATGTGACAAATAAAAAATCTTGAATCTTGAATCTTGAATCTACACTCTGCCGGGAAGAAATAAGACGAGGAAGATGCAAGGCCAGATGAATGTAGAGCTGCTGGTCTTGTTGGTGTATTTATAAAGAGACCCCAACGAGAATAAAGAAATACATGACAAACGCGACAAACTTGCACTCTTCTTCTGAGTGACAAGCGAGTGTCAGAAGCACTTTGTGGACCGGGGTATTTCTGTTACATTAAGGCCATATAATGTCAGGGAATGAATTTGCATGTTCACTCGGCTCATCGTCAGCGAAAATAGCTTGGGTGTGAACACAAAAAACGCGTTGAAAAACGCTGACGAATAACGCGAGCCGATATTCGTCCCGGTGTGTACGAGGCTTAATCCTGAAAGTCTTAAAAACCATATTTAAATACTTTTAAGTAATGTTGTATTGCCTATGAATTTGAAATATTGTGTTAAATCCTTCACACTGGAACCTATGATGAATGACTTACATATCTCAAATCGAACTGATAAGATTGAAATCTTTATGGACAATCTTTTAGTTGACCGACTCCAGAAAGACCACGCCAGAGAACTTCGAAAGGCCAAGAAAAAGGAGAAGAGGATGAAGACATGCCACATCTCCCGCAGAACGAACTGATTCGGCAAAGCAAACAGGTGATAAGAATCCTTCGACGGATGGAGAAATGTAACAAGCAATTATTATGTATTGTAAAAGGGTTTATTTTAGAATGCCAGTGTAAAAATGTTGAGAATGAAATGTCAACGTTGCAAAGGAAGCTTGCAACATTAGAAGCATGATGCACGCTTGCTTTGCCAACTGAATTGTTTGTGGTTTTCTCTGTTCTCTCTGCACAAGCGGAAAGGTTTCATTCGTTCATTCATATTCATTTCATTCTTTTGAAAAAGAAATGAAAAGGAGCAAAAAGAAGATAAACTTATAATATCTGCCCCTTATCAACATAAATCAAATTACAATTCCAAAGAGGTACACTTACAACACACATCTACTTTGCAGCACCTATGCAAAATCATAAATTAAATATCACATTTTCCTACTAAATAGATGCATTATATTTTTCTATTAGTAATGCTTTTACACTCTTCTTAAAAACAAAAAACGATGTTGAAGTTTTAATTTCATTATTTAGTTTGTTCCACAGACTGACACCTTGCACTGAGACACATCTTTCCTTAACCCTCAGGGGTCTGAGTGTTTTGGCATGCCCTGACATTTGTGCTTATTTCAGCTACTTAAAACATACCATTTGCCAACATATAAATTTGCTGTATTCAGCACAAACTCTGCTACAATAATATGTGAGCAAAATTGATGTAAATGTTTGCATTTTATAGAAAAAAAAATAATATGCGTGGTTAGTACGTTTTGGGAAAAAAAATGTCACCGCAATAAGGCCATTTAACACATCCTGAATAGTTGTCCACAATACTTTTGAGTTACTATTCTTGTAGGCTAGAATTTTTACTTCAAAATGAAGTGAAAATCATTCTAACCACTCTTTCAGAAACATCAATATAACGATTTGAATTTCTTACATCAGTTTTTGGGTCAGCAGTGCTGTATGCGTGGGAGTGTGAATGTCCATGAATATTAATGTGATTTACACCTGGAAAGACTAAAGACACTCCCCCAATGGCTAATGGCCCATCAAGGTGCTATAATGTACTTCAAACGTCTCTTATAATGAAGTGATTTTCTCTAATTTGTAACCAGGCACTGTAGTGTGTGACAGTTGAAGTTATTGACTGTTTTCGTAGCAGCGCTTTTCGGGGTTTGCACTTTGAAGACGGTCCCTTAGATCGGATCTGTCTCTCGGCCGCCTGCGCATTTAGATCAATGTATTTTATCCACTGCTAAGGAAAGCTCGTTTCGCGAAAAAATAGGTTGTAGCTGCTTGTCTACGTTACTACGATTAAAAAGATGTGACATTAGGATAACGCTGGGGAGTGCAGTGGCATAGCCATAGACTGTGCAGTCGATATCCTCGGAATTCATGGGTGAGAATGTCGCTACCGCCACCTGCTGGTGTGGATAATTAACTGCTCTCACACGCACGCCTTACAAATCTCTTTTTGCAGATCGCAGCGGGACAGAGTGGACAAAAATCCACAAATGTGTATAAGGGAGTTGCAAATGTCACGTGACCTGCAAATTGCCAGGAAGCAATTTGCAAATGTGTAAAAACAGTTCTGTGTGTAGAAATGGATCCACAAATGCGTAAATCACACTTTGTATGTGAAATATAAAGATATTTGTACAGATTACATTGTGCGTATTTACAAATCACACATTATTTTTGTGAATATGATTTTACACAACACAAATGTAAAAATACATGCTTTAGGTGGTGAGATATTTGTGTATATGTTTATTTACAGATCTCTGCACTGCAGTACACTTTGGACAAAATTCCACAAATGTGCGGAAAGGAACTTACAAATGTAACGTGACCCACAAACTCACAGGAAGTAATCTGCAAATGTTTAAAAACAGTTTTGTGTGTAGAAATGGATCCACAAATGCGTAAATCACAATTTGCATGTGAAATAAAAAGATATTTGTACAGATTTAATTGTGTGTATTTGCAAATCGTGAGATATTTGTGTATATGTTTATTTACAGATCTCCGCAGTACACATTGGACAAAATTCCACAAATTTGTAAAAAAAAACTTACAAATGTAACATGACCCACAAATTCACAGGAACTGATCTGCAAATGTGTAAAAACAGTTTTGTGTTGTACACATCACCCTTTATTTTTGTGGATATGATTTTACACAACACAAATGTAAAAATACACATTTGCAGATAGAGAAATATTTGCGCATCATTGTACACATTTGTAGATTGTCTTCTGTGGGTTACAAATATTAAAGTCCAATTAATTCTTCCATAACCGAGATCCTGCGGTCAGAGCGGCTCAGCGGGGAAACCCCTTTTTTGTAAACAATCAGTCAAACTTCCGGGTGTTTTTTTTTAATAAGATTATGAGCCAAACATTACACTTAAATACACATCAGTAAATGTATAAATACTGTACGTAAATTATTATTATTTTTTAAATAATTTATTAAATGCAAATTGGATGGAGGGGGGGGGGCACAGGAGCTCTGTAGGCGGGCCCGGCCCCCTAAGGCCCGCCCATAGCGCCGGCCTTGTAAGGCAGTAGGCTATTTTAGCATGATAAGTAGTCATGGGCTAAACAAAACTGAACATTTATATGTAAAAAAATATATTGTATTTAGACAGTATCACATATTTTACCGGAGGCTGACATATATTTCACTAAATCATAACCTAATAAGCAGTTCGAAAACAAAATGCATAAGCATAAGGCAGTAGGCTATTTAGCATGATAATCAGTGTCATAAACTTATCAAAACTGAGTGAAATATATGTAGGCTAATATAGCCTACAAATATGTTTAGAGAATATCACATTTAAAAAGTTTACACGAGCGTACACGATCGGGATATTGTGAGGCACTCTTTCCTGTGTCAAAAGCTAACCAAAACTAGGCAAAATATAGTCTGAAAATTCATTTGAGCTCTATATATGATCAGAAAAGGAATTACATAACAAACAACTTACTCCGAACGTATCCTCGGCGGGGTTGGTCGTCCGAGTTGCAGTCTTTCTCTGGGTAAAAGTTCTTCCCCGCTGTCCAGTGTCCAGAATCATCTGAAGGGCCTCTTTGTCAGAGTAGCGTGCTCATCCTCAAAACGCGATGAACTATCAGTGAATCTGAAGAATCTTTGTGTTGTTTAACATTGATCGCGGGGCGTGCCGCGTGTGCGATGCATAATCACCTATTTACCATGTGAAAAGCGCTGGGGGCGTTTCTGCGTCAGTTGATTACAGATAATGAGGGGAGAACGAAAAAACTGCATCTCTCCTTGGTTTCAAACGGATTACATAAACTGGAATTATTTATTCTTGTAGTAAATTACATCATTTAAAAGAAGAGAATCTCAGCTTCATAAAGAGACATCTCTCGTATCTCTGTGACAAGTATTGACAGAGTTACAGTTATTTTTTCGGACGCGTTTCAGAATGGACTTCACTGACAGAGAGAAGGCAAAACGCGCATCATGTTTATTTTTCTATATTTGGTGAAAAGCACAACACTTTGTTTTTATTGTGAGGTTCCACAAAAAAAATACAAACTTAACAGGATCGCATGATGTATAACACTTATATGTAAGATCAAAATCAACAGAGTAATTTCAGTCTCTTTTGCACTGATAAGGAAAAAAGTGAGCTGGTATCGCCGGCGATACCGCCGACCCCTAAGGGTTAAATTTTGTTCTAAACTCAGGTTTCTGAAAGACTTCAGTTCCTCTTAAATTAAATTTACTAACTCTCTTGATGAATCTATTTTGCAATTTATCAGGTAATGTTTTCAAATGAGCTTTATACATTATTTTTAGAAGGCTATATTCTAATAAGTCGTTGAATTTTAAAGTTTTTAACTGTATAAATATTGGATTTGTGTGGGCCCTATATTCGCTTCCATTTACAACGCGAATGGCACGTTTTTGTAATTTAAAAACAGGTTCTATATAAGTCTTGTTTGCACTTCCCCATGCCTCAATGCAATAGGTCAGATGTGGAACAATCAATGAATTATATAACAAAATTAAGGCACATTTATTAACAGATTCTTTTACTTTATGTAACACAGCTATAATTTGGGATACCCTAGATTTAACATGATCAATATGGAATTTCCATGTCAACTGTTCATCGATCATAACACCTAAAAACTTAAATTCATGAGTCCTTTCAATCTGTACTCCTTGTACTGACAATGCTGCATCTAAATCCACATTTATACAACTAAAAATCATAAATTTTGTCTTACTGATATTTAAAGACAGTCTATTGGCGTTAAACCATCTTATAATTTTCCCAAACTCATACTCTACAACTTGTAATACCTCATTTATATTTTTGCCAGCATAAAAAAAAGTAGTATCATCCGCAAACAAAATACATTTTAGTAACTTAGAAACATTTACTATATCATTCACATAAAGAAGAAAAAGTACTGGACCTAGTACCGATCCTTGGGGTACACCACAATTTATTGGACAATTTATTGATTTTATGCTATTGATTTCAACAAACTGCTCTCTGTCTTTTAAATAACTTTTGACCCACTGATGAGCTATACCTCTTATACCATATTTATATAATTTAATCAATAATATTTCGTGGTCTAAAGTGTCGAACGCTTTTTGCAAATCCACGAAGACACTTACAGTAACATATTTCTTATCCATAGCATTGGTTATTTCTTCTAACAGTTCCAAAATTGCTGTTGCAGTTGAATGATTTGAACGAAATCCATATTGACTATTTGTTAACAATTCGTTTTTATCCAAAAAATTGTTTAATCTATTCACAAATAATTTTTCTAAAATTTTAGATAACTGTGGTAACAGAGATATGGGTCTATAATTCGAAACATCATTTTTATTTCCCTTTTTAAAGAGTGGAACCACTTTGGCTATCTTCATACATTCTGGAAATTTCCCTGTAGTGATTTATCAATGACATATTCATATCTATATAATCATTTGACTTTTTCTTTGCTAATCCATACACAATTTTCAAAATTTCACTCGCTTGTACCCTCTCAAGGAAAATGCTGTTTACACTATGTGGAATAATACTACCATCAATATTTTCATCTGGGATGTATTGTACTAAATTCTCTATTGTACTAGGTTCAGCAGGTGTTGGGCTAACAGGACTGTTTCTCTGACCTTTTAACATCTAGGGTGAAGGCAAGAGGGGGATGTGGGTTAACCCTCTGGGGACCAAGGTGTTTTTGGGGCCCTTGGGATGTTTTGACATCCCAATGTTTTGAAATAGGGCATTTTCCCCTCTAATTTTATGTAGCCTATGCTCCATCTTTCTTTTAACATATTCCTTAATTTGATCAATACATTAAATCAGAATAATAAGACAGCTGTTAACAATCAAATTAAATAATTTACATTGAAAAATTACAACTGTAGTAAATGCCCTGATATGTTTTCCTTGATTGATTTTCTCTAAAGAGAATTACGTTGTTGAAAACGAAAGTAAAAGAGTGACGCTCATTGCGTTTTACCATGATGAGAGTTCCGTGTCTTTATTAAAATCAACACATTATAATGATTTATCTGTCATCCATCCTCGATTAATTTGAATGTAGGCTATTTTTTTACTATTTGGCTCGCCTGACCCGCGCAGCACTATCGGCAACTATACGGTTTGAGAATGGACACAGGAGTTTGCTAAAATATTGGTGGGGCCTACCTAGCGTCCCCCCAAATAATTTTTTGCTAGTAGCTATTTATGTGTATTTAAATGTCTGAAACCTAAAATAAACATTATGTGGTTGAAAACACTGAATAGTTGTGATATATTAAGCGCGTCTGTCTCTGGCTCAGCGTCAGCCAACGCGAAAGCACTTTTGAATTTAGCAGTTGATCACGTGATGCACTGACTGTTCTAATCACACCGCTGTGAACGTACGTGCGAAAGGGTTAACAAATATGCCTCGATTATTGAAGGAAAAAGTGCTTTATTTGTAATTTAAAATAATGATGCTGATGATTTTTAGAGCCCCCACAGGTGTATGATTTTACTGCTTTCATGGGAGCTCATACTCTCTCTATGGGAGCTCAGCTCCCACTGGCTCCCACGTAATTCGAACCATGGGTGTAAGAAATAAATCACTTAAGGAAATATTAGGAGAAGGAACAAATTATACAATTCACGAGAGAGTATTCAAATTTTTAAATGACACAGAACTGGTAAAAAAGATATAATTTATTTAGTATTATTTATTTATTTTATTTTATTTTTCAACCAAGTGTATTCACCAAGTAGTGCTCCATACTCCAATCCAGTAGGTGGCAAACAATGCACCTTTACGTTGGTTTGCCAACCGCCATTAAAAACAACAGAAGAAGAAGAAGGAGAAGAGTTTCAGCGTCGAGTCTTCTGAGGCGAGGAGAGCAGTTCACGGTGTTTCTCATATTCACACAACCGCCAAACACACTTTATACAGTTTGATTAAGCGACAGACTCACTTCTGTATTGTTTTCATCGATCACAGTGATACTTGTGCGTGTTTTCTGGCGTCTTCCTCCTGAAATACACATTTAGTGCAGCAGCAGCGAGCATGAGGAGAATATGTGGAGTTCAGACTTGAGCGAGTGTGTGTGCTTTTGTGTTCGTTTGTGTGATTGTTTCAAGTCAAAAGTCAAGGTTTGAGATCTGTGAGGGGAATGAATGTGAATCGATCTCAAGTGTCATACTGGAACAGATACTAAATGCTTTACATTGAGCCTATGATGAGGAGCCACGTGAGACATGAATCAATACTAATATGAACAGCGCTTTACTCTTGGAACAATAGTGCTTTGTGGTGCTCTTTATTTTTAAAAGTTTTATGATAATTAACACTTTCTGTTATTATGTTAATGATCTAACTACTTTATAGTGATTAATGTAGCTATCATAAGATCAAACTAGCTATATTTGGATTAATTTGGTCATTATGCTGCTGTAATTATTTATCTGTATGGTTTATGAAGGTAAGTGTCATTATTGATTGTTTTGGTATTATTTATGTTTTATCCATGTCATATTGTGAGAAATAAGAGTTTTGCCTTTCAGTATAGCAGTAGTTTTATAGGCATTTATATTCCATATATTTTACATTGGTCATATACTCAAATAATGTGTTTCTAACAGCAAACACTCAGAATAAAGTGAGATGATCTGCTGATGATCCTGAATGTCTTGTTGAATGCGTGTTGATAGTCTGAGGCTCATCAATATTAACAGATCTGCTGAAAACACTCTTTATTTCATGACAATAGTTCCTGTTTTCACCTCATTTATTATGCTGATGTCTTCAGATCTCCTGTAAATTGTCTCTTAAAGCTCATTTCATTGGTGTCAGACTGAGGCTATTTGTTGGCTACTATAAGTTTGTTTCTGTTTACGATTTTAAGTGTTTTTCTTACCATTATTTATATTTGGAATAATTTATATTATTTGTATTATTTTCTATATTTCTAGATGCCTGTATTTTAATGAAGTAGCAGAATAATGTTAGGATTAGCAATAAAAATAATGAATGAATTGGCAATCAGTTACTGTACGATGAATAGATAGACAGACATAAATGCTTAGTGTCATTTCTTATAAAAACAAAACTCCGTAATTTTATATTTTTGATTTTGGCAGATCAGCTCCTCCCATGCTGGAATTCATCATCAGTGAAGCTCCTCCCACTGCAATCACATCATCAGTGAAGCTCCTCCCACTGCAATCACATCATCAGTGAAGCTCCTCCCACTGCAATCACATCATCAGTGAAGCTCCTCCCACTGTAATTCACCAATAAATGCTGTAAATTCCCATCAGCTACAAGTGAAGACGAGCATCAGAGCATCAGGAAGAGCTGAAATCTGCAAAGACTGAGTTTATTAAAGAGGACAGTGAGAACACGAGTGATCCAGAACCTGCAGAATGAAACACACTGAAGATCCTGAAGAACAAAGAGGTTGGTGTTTATTCATCATTCATTCATAATGCTGGAGAACATTCATGTTAGAAACATTCAAGCACTTCATCACATTTAGATAAACAGTTAGGTTTAATTGTATACATTAGGATTAATCAATGCAGCAAAGGGAGTTCAGGAATTAAGAGAGAGACATGCAAAAATAACCAAATTTTCTTTGTAACTATGAATGGTTATTGCAGTATATATTATTTTTCCTGCAATGAAAATAGGCTCGGCGACACGGAGAGAATGTGGTTTTCACAGGGATTCCACTTTTCCTCCTTTCAAGTCTCACGCAGTCGGATAATAATAGGTAATAATAATAGCAGTATTAATAATTATAACTTATAAATTATAATATCTGTAGTAGGGATGAGTCGCGATATTCGAATAGTCGAACTGTGTTTGAAATTCGATCATAAAATTGCTTATTCGAAAATTTTCATATTTTCGCGAAATTCCAATGTGACATAATTAACGGCGCACCTACTGTCACAGATCGCGCAGCAGAGTTTTCTCCTGTCGGGGACACAGGTGTCACTAACATGAATGAAACCCCCTCCTGTGCGATCTAGGATACCAGCGTTTTATACATAGTGTAAACAAACAACAGAAGAAGAGCATTGACGTGAGTGACCGTTAACTCTGCGCCCAACAGAGGTGGGTATAACCTTTACTGTCTAGTAACCGTCTATGGTAGTAACAAAGTAGGCTACATTTACTTCACTACTTTGGGCGACGTTCCTCTCGTTACTTTATTTTAATGCAATACATGTTGTTAAATGCGTAGTTTATTCCAAGCGCGCTGTATCTTTTTTATGGGCATGAGCGATGCTCCATTCACAAATGAATCACTCTTTTGAGTCGTTAAAGACTTCATCAAACAAGTTGGAAGTCTAAAGCGGTTCGCGAATCAGTTTGAATGATCGGTTCAGTTCCTCACACACTGAATCGTCTGAAGCGCTTTCAATTCACACTCGACACGGAGTCATAACAGGAAGATTTAAAAAAATCAAGAGCGTTAATGAAGTGGCCGTGGATCTACAGTCTAGTCTTGTTAAAGCAAATCTGCAAATGCATCATATGTTTGCCAGCGATGAAGATCTAGTTGAACATCTTCATATGATGTCTGTGAATGAATGATTCCACAGGACGATACATTCGAGTTCATTTCATTCAGGTAATACATTTTACAACCCAACAGATTATTATGCGACGACGATAGCACTACAAGTATGATGACATTATCCGTTTTTTGGACATATAATTTATAGGCTACATTAAGTAAGCTACCATTGTCCACAGTTTATGAAATGAACACCCGCCATCCCGCGGTAATGTGTGTGTGTGTGTATTGCGTAGTGGCACACAAATAGTTTTGATTGAAACTAATGTGTTTAAAAAGTAGGCTTTTGCAGTAACAAAGCAGGTTTGCATAAAATCATTATGACATTATTTTTTAATCTAACGAGCATCTGGTTTGGCGATGCAAAAACGGACGTCGTGCTTATTGTTTTTTTCTTCTATGTTAACTACCGGTATGTAATAAAAAAAAAAACGACGAAAAAATGTTAATTGTTCAAATAATAAACAGTTTGTTTGATAACAAATCGCTAAAGATGAAATTGGCCTCCTTTTCTGTCATTGTGAGTGTGCGTTTTTTTTTCCGTTTTTTTTCGATTTTCGAATGATAATCGACTTTTGCTCCTCGATTTTCAAATGGCATTTTTGGCAGAAATTCACATCCCTAATCTCTAGTCTATCCTAATATTAATTAAAAATTCCTTTCCGAGCATATAGTGAAGTTTCTCTGAGTCATTTAGAATGGAAAAATTCAGTGCTGCAGATTGTGGAAACAATATTCCCCTTGTAGTGGAATGTAGAGTTACATAGAGGTGAACAAAGCATGTAAATGTAAGTATAGGAATCAGAACGTTACCGGAAATTCCCTAATGCCGATCTCATCAGCATAGCAGTTATTCAGAGCCTTGAGATGCTAATCCAACGACTGGGACAGTGGCTCCGAGAGCCATTAGAACAAAGGGTGGGAGTTTCAGTAATCTGACTCATTTAACTTACAATAGAGAGAAATAGGACTGGCAGGAAAGAACCATTAAAAGTTTCAGTAATCTTACAAACACAGAAAAAACAGGATTGGCCGGATATAATCACCATCCTAACCTTAAATGCTAAATTCAATGTACAGAACATTTCTCAGTTTATATACTATTGTATTAGAACCTAAATTAAACATATTCTTAAATTTGTAATCCTTCAGTATGAAAAACAGTAGCCTAGTTAGATACATTATTAAAAACTGTAATTATATTCCAATAGTCATTTAATACATTGTCTACATTAACCCTTTGATGCACAACATGGGTCTAAAAAGACCCGACTGAGTTTTCATTTTCTATATCTTTGCAAGAAATTAATTTCATCATTCAGTATTCCAGGTATTCTTCAATTAACTTGTTTTAGATCATTAAAAATCCTAATTGAAATTTTTCATTTCTTACTTTTCGAATAAAAATCGCTTTTGTATCGCAACCCTTCTAATGCGCAACATGGATCTAAAAAGACCCGTATTCATTTCCTATGTTATTTCATGCATGGCTGAGTGTTTCTTTGCTGAATCTTTAAAATATATCAATTTAGTCATTTTTCTATTCCAGGTATTCATTAAAGGGGTCATATAATGCCATTTTTGTACTAGTTAATATGAATCTTTAGGGTCTAAATGAAAACTTTGTAATATACTTTTATTAAAAATTCTCATTAGTATTGTAAGAAAACACTCATTTTACCTGCTCAAAAACAGCTCTGTTTTCAGCAAGCCATTTAAGTGTATGTGGCTTTAAATGATAATGAGCTTTGCTGACTCCGCCCCTCTGTTCTGTGGGCGCTTTGACACAACGCACGTGGAGTGTTGACTTGAGACTTATAAATAACGCCGTTACTAACGGCACTACTTTTTCCAGTAACGAGTAATCTAATTGATTACTCTTCTCATCTTTATAACGCCGTTACTGCCAAAAAATGTGGCGCGTTACTATAACTGATGAAGCTGTTTTTTTTTTTTTCATCAGAACAACTAGATCTCTGAGCGAGAGGCAAATACTTTTTTTACTGCTCTTCCTTGGTTAGTGGGCAGAGCACGAGACAAGCACATAAATGCTGACGATTGACTGAGGTAGAGTAAAATGTCATTGTAAGCCAATCAGAGGTAGAGTTGGGCGGGTGTTCGAAAGCACGCATGGGCATTCGGCTCTTTTGACTCAGCTCACTGAAAAGAGCCGGCTCTTTTGGCTCACAAACGGCTCTTTAAATGACTTTGACTATAATATTTCAATTTTTATTACATCATTATTTAATTTCTATAGGCTAAATTTGTAAAAATAGAGTCGGCTCTTCAGATATTCGAGCCAGCTCCCGACGTTCACCTAAAAGAGCCGGCCGGCTCTTAGAGTCGCGAATCGCGGACAGGACAGGACAGGACAGGACAGGACAGGACAGGACAGGACAGGACAGGACAGAGGACACACAAGGAACAACACAAGCCAGTCAGTCAACGAGAGACAGGTATGGCGACGAGCCCAAAAAATCCAAAAGTAGCCTTCTCTACATGGAAGTATAGACATTACTTTTTCCTTCAAGAAATTAAAGGTATTAAATTAAAGGAAAATAAAGCAATAAATATCAAAAGTTCCAAAACATTTATTGTGTTATTTGCATTGATCCACTATATAAACATAATAGCCTATCTACATACATGGCATTTGATTGGAGGCTAGTCTCACTTTGTCCCACAGCAACATTTTTTTTTTTAGATGTGTGTACAATGTTTCATGTTTCTGTTAATAATGTATTGTATTAAGTGTCTATTTCATTATAATATTCAGATTTATCATAAATAATTGAACATGCACATGTATTTTAAGTTCCGTTAAAGAGGGGTAGAGGTGGGGTCACATTTGAGCATTTAAAATGTAATTTTACTTGAAAGTAACGCAATAGTTACTTTCTTAAGTAACTAGTTACTTTTAAAATTTGTAACTAAGTAATTTAGTTACTTTTGGAAGTAGTAACTAGTAACTGTAACTAATTACTTTTTAAAAGTAACTTGCCCAACACTGGTGATGCGTGACGTTATCTCAGTGTTAGGTAGCTACAACTATCGTGACTGAAACTGACATGAGGTCATGTCAGTAATGATTCTAGCAGTAGTTGAAGGATACCTAAGAATTTGTTGTATGTTTATGTTTAGTGCAGTACGAAAATGTTTTATGTTTTAAGAAAACTTTCAAGTACATCTATAGTATTGTAACTGCATTGATATTCCTGTTAATATTCCTGTTACGTTAACTGTAACACCTGCGTACACAGTTTTTAATAACACAATAACTATAACGCGTTTTTCATTATAAACGTGGGATTATGAATTATATTGAGAACGTCGTAACGTTACATAGAATACATGCCTTAATGCACCCTGAGTGTAAACATTAGCCACAATCATCGTGGAGCGTGCAAGGGATTTGCAAAGATCAATATAAAGGTTAATACGTTACACTCTTTTGGAGGTCCAGCAGGAACACGAATAGTTGGTACCGATTCCTTTTTCAGGAGCAGCTTCTTAGCAAAACCTGATTTATATTGACCCTCGCCTTGTTTAAAAAGCAGTCTGGGTGAGAAATGATTTGCGCAAACATGAGCGCATTAACGTTGCTCGTCGGGAATATTCCCTTCATAAACAAAACTCAGCCACTGCGTCTTCAGCGTTTCGGATTTAGGAACATTAAAATGACTGCTGTGTTCCTTGTTACACCCAAGAACAGAACACCACAATCGCTTAGGCGCCATTCTGCTCCAGTGCATCAACAATGACGAACTATGATTGACATCTCACGAGCGAGCGAGGGCAGGTCTGTGTTGAAACACTGCTGTCAATCAACAATCGTGGGAGGGGCGTGCGAGCTTGTGACGTCACAGGCTCGAACGGCTTGATTTGAGGCAGGGGAAAACATATGGAGATTAAAACAAAACCACTGGATGGATTTTTATCATTATATGATGGCTGTGTACAGGCACTGCCAACACACATTTCAGTACAATCAACTTGTAAAAGTGCATGTACCATTATATGACCCCTTTAAATATCTTGTTTTTGATTTCCACAAATCATTGTTTCCTTTCTTACTTTATAAACAAACACAGTTTTTGTATTTCTTCCTTTTTTTTTTTTTTTTTTTTTTTTTTTTTTTACATACATGGGTCTGAAAAGACCCGTATTCATTTCCTATGTTATTTCAGTGATGGCTGAGTGTTTCTTTGCTGAATCTTTAAAAGACATGTTTTTTTGGTAACACTTTATTTTGATGGTCCCTTTTGAATATTCTGTTGATTGTAACTTTGCAACTACATATCAACTTATGTAACTCTCATTACATATGAGTAACTTTGCAACTACGTCAACTAACTCTCATTACATGACTATAAGTAACTATGCAACTACATGTCAACTTATTCTAACCCTAACCCTACCAGTCTATTAATACTCTACTGAGAGTTAGGAGACATGTAGGTGCCCCCGTTACTTATAGTCAACAGAATGTGTTAAAGGGACCATCAAAATAAAGTGAAACCGTTTTTTTTTTCCCTCATTCCAGGTTTTCATTAAATATTGTTTTTGATTTCCACAAATCATTATGTTAATGTTTCCTTTCTTTCTTTATAAAAAAAAAAAAACGTTTTTTTTTTTTTTTCTACATCAATTTTACATACATGGGTCAAAAATGACCCATATAGAAACCTTTGATATTTGCACATTGTTGCAAGTAGGAACATTTACTGCACAATACTATTCACCTGCACACATTTCACAACTCAACACGGCTGCTTTTGTATATTTGATGCAAGTCTTATTTTATTTTAACCACAGAAAATATTTTATATTTTGTAAAAGATGGACATAATATTTGAATATTAGGCTATGGTTATCTTGACCTTTTAATCCTAGAGAGAAATTACTTGTGAGAAGGAGAAACATGTCCAACACTATTAGCTAAAGCTAGCTGGTGACATATTCTAGCTAGCTAATGTTAGCTAAAAAAAGATTGTATTTTAAAGCTTATTTACATGTAGAAGGCCTAACAGTACAGATGCCGCTGTACCAGTGTGATTTTATTTTGTTTTTTGTATTTTCTTTTATTTGATCACATTCACCACAATTCAATTCAATACAGTTACAATTTCAGTGTTATCAGTTATCTGTGATGATATGTGAATGCTATGTGAGACAAAGTGGCAAATAAACATTTCAAGTGTTTGTCTAAATGACTGCTAAAATGATTAATTTGACAAAATGTCTTTATTATTTTGTTTTATCATGCTTGATAAGTAAATTTGATATAGTAACACACAACCTAGAAATAAATAAAATATTTTTTTTGAAAATGAAAACAAGAAATTTTTAATATTTATAAGTCATGGAATTTA
Source organism: Chrosomus eos (assembly GCA_036326025.1). Taxonomy (NCBI): domain Eukaryota; kingdom Metazoa; phylum Chordata; class Actinopteri; order Cypriniformes; family Leuciscidae; genus Chrosomus; species Chrosomus eos. The sequence continues at coordinate 123,012 of JAZAVI010000505.1, forward strand.
TAGATCATGGAATATTAAATGCTTAAATAAATTGATCTCAAAAGAAAAAAAACAAGATATTTAATGAATACCTGGAATAACAAATGATAAAATAGATATATTTTAAAGATTCAGCAAAAAAAACACTCATCCATGCATGAAATAACATAGGAAATGAATACGGGTCTTTTTAGACCCATGTATGTAAAAAAAAAAAAAAGTAGAAATACAAAAACTGTGTTTGTTTATAAAGTAAGAAAGAAAACATAAACATAATGATTTGTGGAAATCAAAAACAAGATATTTAATGAATACCTGGAATAACAAATGATAAAATAGATATATTTTAAAGATTCAGCAAAGAAACACTCAGCCATGCATGAAATAACATAGGAAATGAATACGGGTCTTTTTAGACCCATGTTGTGCATTAGAAGGGGTTTCCATAGCTTGCGCATCAAAGGGTTAATAATATAAAACAACTCAATATGTATATCCCACATTTCGTGGTGCAGTTATTACTAGGCTAACGTAACGTTATGGTAAATTGACTCCGTATCAATTCAGATTCTGACTGGATCGTTGTGCACAGTGTTTCTCCTGTTTGACAGTGCTGTTTCATCTGTCTTTAAACTGGTTTAAATTGGACATTTGTGTTCTTTGCTGAATTCAAGCGCTTCTCACTGGATCAAGTCGTGGGCGAGGCCGATAAGAGTAAACGCGCATCTGCTCTGGTGAGCGACACGATCAGAAAAATATATCTAAATTACGCCATATGCTCTCATTGACAAATGCGGAACAATTAGTTCATGCGTTCATGACCTCAAGGCTAGATTATTGTAATGCTCTACTGGGTGGTTGCCCTGCACGCTTAATGAACAAACTACAGCTGGTCCAAAACGCAGCCGCTAGAGTTCTTACCAGAACCAGGAAGTATGACCATATTAGCCCGGTTCTGTCAACACTGCATTGGCTGCCGATTATGCTGTATGCTCTGTCAAGAGCGCTTAGGTCTGCTGACCATTTGCTTTTAGTTGTCCCACGGGTAAAGCTGAAGAGCAGGGGTGAAAGAGCATTTGCAGTAGCAGGACCGAAGCTCTGGAATAGTTTGCCCCTGTACATCAGACAGGCTCAAACCCTTGCTGTTTTTAAATCTAATCTTAAAACCTATTACTACAGTCTGGCATTTGACGCTGTGTGAGAGTTGTTTTAATGTTTTTATTCTTGTGCTGTTGATTGAATGTATCATTGATGTAGGATATCCGTGTACAGCACTTTGTTAAACACTTGGTGTTTTTAAAAAGTGCTTTATACATAAACTTTTACTTGACTTGACTTTGACTAATGTGTCTAGCAAGCCAACTGAAATGGAAAAGCCTTTCACTTTATATTTCTTTCTTTAAAATAATTTTGATGTACTGAAAATAAAATGTACTATTTTTTCAGACCTGATGGAAGAGAGCGAGGAGAGTGAAGAACTGAGTGAAGTGGAGGAGGAGAGAGAAGAACTGAGTGAAGTGAAGGAGGAGAGGGAAGAATTGAGTGAAGTGAAGGAGGAGAGAGAAGAACTGAGTGAAGTGGAGGAGGAGAGAGAAGAACTGAGTGAAGTGAAGGAGGAGAGTGAAGAACTGAGTGAAGTGAAGGAGGAGAGTGAAGAACTGATGGAAGTGAAGGATGAGAGAGAAGAACTGAGTGAAGTGAAGGAGGAGAGTGAAGAACTGAGTGAAGTGGAGGAGGAGAGAGAAGAACTGAGTAAAGTGAAGGAGGAGAGAGAAGAACTGAGTGAAGTGGAGGAGGAACATCATGTCCAACCCGGAGAAAAACCTTTGAGTCGCTCAAAGACTAAACAGACATTTTTAAAGAAAAGACGAGCCAAGAAATCTTTCACCTGCACTCAGTGTGGAAACAGTTTCACAACCAAACAACATCTTGAGATTCACATGAGGATCCACACCAGAGAGAAGCCGTGCTCATGTGATCAGTGCGGGAAGAGTTTCAGTCAATCATCATCCCTTAATGTTCACATGAGGATCCACACCGGAGAGAAGCCGTTCACATGTGATCAGTGTGGGAAGAGTTTCAGTCAATCATCATCCCTTAATGTTCACATGAGGATCCACACTGGAGAGAAGCCGTTCACATGTGATCAATGCGGGAAGAGCTTCAGTCGATCAGCAAACCTTAATGTTCACATGAGGATCCACACTGGAGAGAAGCCGTTCTCATGTGATCAGTGCGGGAAGAGCTTCAGTCAATCAGCATACCTTAATGTTCACATGAGGATCCACACCGGAGAGAAGCCATTTACATGTGATCAATGCGGAAAAACATTTATTAGGTCATCAGAGCTGAAGACACACCTGAGAGTTCATATGAAGGAGAAGCCACATTCATGTTCTGTGTGTGGAAAGAGTTTTTCACTGCTGCAATATTTACACGGACATCAGAAAACTCACACTGGTGTGAGAGAGTACATGTGCTTTGAGTGTGAGAAGACTTTTACTACAGCAAACAATTTAAAACAGCACCAGAGAATTCACTCTGGAGAAAAACCTTACAAGTGTTCACACTGTGACGAGATTCAGTGACTCATCACCTCTGAAAACACATGAGAGGATCCACACTGGAGAAAAACCTCACAAGTGTTCACACTGTGACAAGAGATTCAGTAACTCAGCAAATCTGAAAACACATGAGAGGATCCACACTGGAGAGAAGCTGCACACTTGTGATCAGTGTGGGAAGAGATTCAGTGACTCATCATCCCTTAAAAAACACATGATAATCCACATCGGAGAGAAG